>JAKIJQ010000197.1:0-297131 GCA_023373905.1 Rhizoglyphus robini
TTTACAAATAAATTAAATAATCTTTGCATTAGGAACATGTTCTTTTATAAAATTAATAAATTTAGACAATCGAGCAGCAAAGTTCCTTGTCCCCTTTAAGCATTTGGACCAATCTTCATACGATTCGGCACCCTTGATCACGCCAACTAGTCGACCATAAGATGAAACTACGGCACCACCAGAATCGCCCCTTAAATAAAGCAATTTTGATTTGTATTATTATCTTTTATCGAAATCACTCAAATTGCTTACATCACAGGTCTTTCCATCAAACTGAGTAATTATAATTGCCGGATCATGACAATCGCTAAATGTCAAAGTCATCACTTGCAGTGTCGCACGTTCAGGAGAGAATAATTTTTCAAAAAATGATCTACTAACCGACTCTTCACTTTTATAACCAAAACCATACATTAAAAACTTTGATCTACATGAAACATTACGTGATTTGATTTCAATTGGTTGTACCCAGTCAAGTGGCTCCCTAGAGCACAACAATTGCCAAATCGTTAAATGCAGCTCTCTAATCATCACCATTGGGAGCATAGTCTGGATGTATGATCAACTTGGTGGACGTTCACACGAAGCGATCCCTCATTGGTAGATGTGATGTCGATTTTATGTTTCTGCAGTTCCAAATCCGAACTTTGATATTAAAAATTTAAATAAATTTCAAAATAAACAAAGCAAAAAAGAACATACAAACAATGCGCGGCAGTAATAATAGTGTCATTAGTAATAAATGTTCCAGTACAGCTTGTGGTTTGAAAGTAACTAAAAAATATTAAAATCATTTAAGACTTAAAGCGTGAAAAACATACATCCAAAAAGGCAAATAACTGAGCGGTTCCAGAATTCCCAACCTGACAACTGTGTCATGCATATCAGCTGCATCGTGTCCACCGACTATTCTCTTCTTAATTTGATGACACGAGATGATTGATGGAAGAAAAACAAGACTTCCGTATAGTAAAATTATCAAACAAAATAATTTCGACATAGTCGATTGTCTTGAATAAGTCAAATGGTTAATTCAAATAAATCATTTAAATAAAAATCAGAGCAATGTGAGATTAAACGTACAATTTCAATGTAACAACTCAACTGGAATGGAATTTTTGGGCAATGGATGAAAATACTAATTGGATTACTCATTTATTGTGTAAACGTTTCTACACAACATCCGATTTGATAATATTAAATTGATTTTAGTTACTAATCAGTTTGGAATTTCATCAAAATAGTTCAAATAATTTAACTTTGTTTTAATCTCCGTCACTAGGTGTCGATACCGCTGTTGTGGATAAAAATTAAAATTATACTATTAAGTATTAGATGTAGTTACCAACAGCTGCTCTTTTTTCGCATTAACTCAAACACAATTCACTATTCATACGAGGGTGCATCTCTCCCTTCTGATTTAATATTAACATTTCGCAACTTAAAAGTTTGAACGATTCCTTTTAGATCTCCTGTGTCTAAAAGTTAACTTACCCAAGACTATTCTTATGTAAGACCGAACAAAATTACAATAACATCAATTGACAAACGCACACACAAAAGCACATTTCTCAGCATAGTATGAATGCCCATTTCCAAACAGAGGTTTACACAAAAACAAAAGAAAGACTAAACAACAACAATGAGCATCAAACATTAACCCAAACAGCAAAAGTGCATTTGTGTCGTTTCTCTCTGCCTAAAAGCTTTTAGTCTTTGTTTCAAAATCCTAAACAAAGCAAACTTTATATATCAAAGCTTAAAAGTTTCCATGATTAAAGCATTTTTTCATTTGTTTGCCTTTCGAAGGGAATTATTCATGAAAAGTATAGTTTTAGTTTTGGTTTGAAATTTAGTTTTATTTTTCATATAAGAAAAAAAAGTTTAATTATTTATGACTTAAAATTAAATTAAATCAAAATATTTAATTTCTGGAAAATATTAATTATTTTGATTAATAAAATATAAAAATACAACAAAAAAATGAAAAATTAATAAAATTAAACAAATGAGATCGTCATAATTATGTCCTAAAATGTCATGGGTTATTGTCCCAAAAATAACAGTTTGTCGATTGTACAATAAAACATTTAGATAATTAGGTATAAATGCTTTCTTTCGTGACATGTCTGGAACATTTGGGTGATTCTTAAATTAAAAAGGAAGCTGTCTTTTGAAGAAACAGAATTAACTGACAATTTTTGTGAATTTGAATGTCATGATCAAGTTATAATGCAGCGATGTACAGAGAATCAATCTTGTGTAATCCAGTTTTATTTCTCTCTGATGGTTGACTAAAATGAAAATAAAACAGAATGACATTTAGCTTTGCTAGTTTGTTCATTTTTTGTATTGAACCTATTTATATTTGTGTTTTCCTTATAATAGTCAAGACGAACAAACATTCACACAAACTTTATTCTACACGGTGAAATTCAATGTGTTAGTGAAAGTGTGTATTATTATTTCATAAGAAAACTAAAGTTGGCGCGAACATTTCAGAATGCGTAATAAAGACTTTTACTTTTAACGAGTCTCTAATGAATTGTTTTAGTAGTCACATAGAAAAAAACAAACTTTATTCCATTCAATGGAACTACTCTCCATGGGACTTGAACTTTCTTTCCTGTGTGTGTGTGTGTGTGTGTGTGTGTGTGTGTGTGTGTGTGTGTGTGTGTGTGTGTGTGTGTGTGTGTGTGTGTGTGTGTGTGTGTGTGTGTGTGTGTGTGTGTGTGTGTGTGTGTGTGTGTGTGTGTGTGTGTGTGTGTGTGTGTGTGTGTGTGTGTGTGTGTGTGTGTGTGTGTGTGTGTGTGTGTGTGTGTGTGTGTGTGTGTGTGTGTGTGTGTGTGTGTGTGTGTGTGTGTGTGTGTGTGTGTGTGTGTGTGTGTGTGTGCAACGACATTTAATTTGGGGATACTGTTGGATATAAAAATAAATGAATGTTTGTCTCATTCATTCAATTCACTCTGTGTGTTTTATTATTTGTATATACGTTGTTGTTGGTGATGATATTTATTATAGTTTGGACAAAAACACATAAAAAGAATACAAAAACGAGGGAATTGGTCGTTAAGGCAGTCGAAATGACGGTAATAAATTGGCTTGTTTGTTTGTATTGAAGTGAAACAATTACAATCGATTGATTGATTATGCGCGAGTAGACTAATTGAATTTTGTTGTTTTGTTTTCTGTATTTTATTTTGTCTATTTACTTTATTTCAGATACGTTCAATTACTAGTTTTACAACTATTTATAATAGGAAAATCGCATCACTCTAAGATAGAAAGCAAGTGTAATCGGTATCTGAGGAATAATCTCAAGCCAGAACAGGAGTGATCGTTCTTCGATAGCAGCAATCACCAGCAGTACCATCACCAATGTGTCCAATAGGAGAAATAGATAGCCTGCAGTACGATCCTCGAACATGATGACCAGTATTTCCAAGAATGAGTAGATTATCACCAGAATGTTCATGGTTTGGACAAAGGTGGTCCAGGTTGCCATTGGCTAGACAAAATTAAAATGAGTTTGAACGTAATTTTTCAAATTGACACTTACATCAGGAACCAAGTGGGGTGGACCTTGCTTAAAATAGGCAAAAGTAACATAAAAATAAAAACCCATTCGAAAAACAATTAAAATGAGCACGAAAAGCATAATTTTGCGTTCACCAGTCATACTCGACAATCTTGACGATGACGAAGATGACGAAGAGTGATGCGAATGAATCGATTGATCGTCAGTCATGTTTGCGACTAATCAGGTCGAGTGCAACAAAAGTAAATGAACTGATCACCACTTGACATGTCCTCATTTAGTTAATTAGTCAAGTTGCTGCCTCGTTTTTGTTTAGGTTTAGAAGTACGAAAGGTAACGAAAACATTCACCACACAGACAGCGACAACTCTAAACAAATGTTCATGTTGTTGTGTAAATATATCATGAAATGCTTAACATTTTTAGTGATATGCGGAAGCCAAATGTCATTTTATTTGTCGATTAGTGTACAAAATATTATGCTTAAGTTTCTCTACGCAGAGGATACAACGAATTTCTCATGTTTGAGTGTCCGATTCCTGATTCCGAAGCCTCAATAGCGAGAATCCTTGCAAACTGGCACGGGTCCAACAAATCTTGCGATTCAACTCCATCCGACGGTCCACCACGACCATGGCTACGAGTTAGATATGATTTGTTTAAAAACCGAACAACCTGTACAAACAGTAGTAGACAAATCAAAAGTTGAATTCCAATAATAAATTCGTAAATTCGATTCGAAACTGATGATGCCATGAACGCCATGTGAATCAGATCAACAAGCACTACTAGATCGAGAAGAGCAAAGACCAGAGTTCCAATTCGATAACAAGCGGAAACGATGGTGATTTCCAAACAGGAGTACGAAAAGGCAAACAGAAAGACAGCACAATCGTGGTACATTTTTTCGGTTTGGATTTCGTTTTTGGTTTCAACCTTTATATAATGATAAAGAATTATTTATATTTTGATATAGATTTATAAAAAATACCCTAAAATTGATTAAATCCAGCTTGACGTAAGAGAAATTGTCATAAAGAAATAGTGATAATCGAATAAAAATAAGAAAAATTAATGAAAAGATTATCAGTCGATGCACACAAGAAGGTATCATTTTCGAATTTTATACCACGACTAATCGATTACATCGAGCAATGCCAAATGAAGCACACGCATTTGGCTAGTTAGTGACAGGTTGTGCATTTGTCGATACAAAAACAAATATTCGGAAATGACTAATCGAACATCACAAGACGAGGATGTTTATGTCTATGTCCGTCTCTCCAATTATATAAACATTTATATGATTTAATATTGATTTTGTCTCCTTTTGCCCTTGACAGCTTTCATTGTCCAGGATGAATCTAGCATAAAGAAGGAAAATTAACAAATTTAAATTCGATTTTGACTAAAAGAAAAAAACGTATGAGATAGCGATTTAATCATAAAATAATTGCCCATTTTAAAAAAATTGAATTTTTAACTTTCTAAAAGAAAAACAAAAATTTTAAAAATTTAAGGTTGATTTATAAGTTTTAATTAGAAATTGGCAAATAAAAATAGAAATAATTTTGAAAATTTTTAGAATACAGTGAACCTCAAAACACCTTAAACAACAATCAAAAAGTTAAAACTTTGTCACTTCTGGAAGAGAAGGATACATCTTTGATTCGACATGACGGCACATGACCTCATCCAGTTCGGGAGCAGTTGCCTCCACTTGATTACGCCCGGCTTCAGATGACTTTGGCTCTTGTTCAAAATACTGAGCCAACTGCACAAACAGCAACAGCGAAATTAACAACTGAGGTCCAATGACGAGCAGAAATTCCCGGGTAGTGCCTGCATCACACACCCAGAAGAATATGTACCCAAACCAGGCCAGATCGAGATGAGCAAAACTGAGTGTTCCAACTTGGTTGCCATCGTAGATGAGCCCATTCTCAATTGAAGTATAGGTAAACACGGCGATCAGTCCGAAGAATAATCCCAATACTTTCAGAGTTATGAGAATATAGTCTTTTTCCTTAAAAAAATATTTGGTTATCATAAGTTTTTAAATTTGTTTGTAATAAAGTGACCAAAATCCTTTAAAAATTACATATGACTTACCGAACTTAACTTCTCTTCATACAAAAGCACTGCAGCATAGAAGAAAGCGACCAAGAATCGTACCCACAAAAGAACAGTAAGACATTTTACAACAAAAGTTAACTTCATTTTTACATCATAACCATTATCTTTGGTTGTTTCGACCATTTTTTCTTCATGTAAATGCTAAAACAAATTTTGATTTACTAAAACATTATTTAAATATCCGTGTACTTTATATGCAACGGAAAACGCGAATGCGTTCGTCATAATTGGAAATATCACAAATTATCAAAAGTGTTTTCATTAACCAAATGAATCACGCATTATTTAGCTATTTAGTCAACTAATTAGTAGAAGATAATTTCCCTGTTCATATGTAATCCTTGAATTTGTGTGTGTTTGCTAATTAGAATACACTAATCTGTGTGTTAATTAGTAAAATCAACATTGAGAGATTGCCTAAGAGAGCTCATCATTTGGATTTTCATTTTCTTTTTTTCTCTATACGCAAATTTCAACTAACCAAAATCACATTAGTTTATATTTAACTGCCAATGACGTAGATCATTAAGTAAATTTTATAATTAACAGAACATATAATTTGTTATCGTTGAAGGATTATAATTATCATTGAATTTGCGTTTGTGAGCTTAATTAGAACACTAATCTGTATGTTAATTAGTAGAATCAACATTGTAGATTGCATTAGGAGACATCATTTCGACCAGTTAACCTTTCCATTCCTCTACCCAGTTATGAGTCATCGTGTTAATTTATTTCTAATCTAGACAAAAAATGTTGCTGGTGCAGATGTTTTAGATACTTTTGGTATCTGCAAAATAAAATAGCGAGAAAATCTAATTACGCCTAAGCCTCAATGTAATGTTGTTGTTGATGTGATGTACTTTAGTGTTGTGTTAGATGTCTTAAAAATTGTCTGTTGGAAGTCCCTTTTTATCACTAATTAATGAGTCAATTCTTTTTTCGTTCATTTATTTTCATAAAGCAATGAATGGCACTTCTTTGTATGTGTGTGCCTGCGTGTGCCTCAGTTCTTAATCCTTTTTAGTAATTTTTCACATACTAAATCTGTCCCTACATCTTAGAATGTCTAAGAAATGCATGTGACACATTCACTAACACAAAGAGAGAATGAAATTAAGTGAGTTGAATGAACAATACACAGAATACATTTTCGCTTAATATAATTCTGGGCACATAGACGCACAAACGCAATTCAGAGCATAATCCCTGGGATTTGTGTGTGCACGCCAGTAAATATCCCCTGAGAGAGAACGAATTTTCGAGACTAGACTTTCTCGTTGATAAACAAGAGAGAACATAATGTTTTTTAGTTTCTCACAAAGAAACTTCGAGAAATATATTAACGTTAGAAATATGGTGTGTGCATTTATTAACTAAAATTGGTGAAAATCTCATAAAATGAATAATCATATAAGGTCCAAAGAAATAATTAGAATAATAACAAATCCAAAAATGCGATAATTTTGTTTTAACGAAAACATCACAGTAGATGTTCAAAGAATTTGGACCAAATCTAGAAATAATATAAATAAAACAGTAATATTTTTGGAGACGAACAACTACATTGATATTTATAGAAGACAATTTAGCTAAATAACGAATTTGCAAGTTAATCTAAAAATGTTTAACGACCTTTAGACTTTTCGGCTCTACAATACCAACTTTCCGTACTACTTTGCCACGGTGTTTGTCAATGTCTTTGAGGTAGTTTGTGTCTTTGGAGAATCCTACCTTGGTTCGCAGGCTAGCTTCTTAATGTTGAAATTTCATTAAATTTCATTAAATTTCATTAAATTTATATATAACCCTCATATTCACCCAAAAATATTAAAAATTACCTTTGTGCAAACATTCTGTTATTGTTATTATTGAATATATTCTCATTATTATTGGAATATTCCGTGTAGTCTATTTCTGTGTGTGTGTTTGAATGAGTCAATATTGGAATAATGAACTAATAACACAGGGAAAAGAGTATTGGTATTTCACTATACATATTTTCTCTACTAAAAAGTTTCCTGCTAAGGGTCCTGGTCTAATCGTTTGGTGATTGATTCCGCTGGTTTTTTGATGATCTTGTTCGTCGATAATAGAGTAAACTTGTCATATGTTTGGCAAATATTTACCAAACGGCAAGACAAAGTAGTGTACTGTGTGTTTGCTGACGAGGAATAAATGTTTCTGTGTGTGTGTGGACTCTTTATGGTATGTTCTTGGCTCAGTTTGGTTTAGGTACTTGTACTCGAATAAGTGGTCAAACAGACGGCGTCTTAATAAGAATAAAACGATTTGACTAAAGGTTACTTATTAAGCTTGAGAAAGACTTTTTGACTTCTAGACCAGGTTATTTCTAAATATAAAGTATATACATTTTACTACAGTATACAAGAAATATTCGATTATTTGGCAAAAGGGAAGAGAAATTTATAGAACGGCGCCAATCATATCCGATACCCGAAAAGCGAAAAGAGAAAAAACAGACACGAGAGAGTGCAATCTCGGTCGTGTAGGTAGTATAATGTCTGTGTCGACAAAAGCAGACACACACTCGTCACTCGAATGTGTTTTATGTGTCCAGGTCGCTCACTGGTGGTGGTGCAATGCTGTTTGATGATGAATTGGTGACTAACGCTCACTCAATGTCTGTGCTTTTGTGTATGTGTTGTAGTATGCTTTGCATGTGATTGGTAACCTAGGCAATATCACCACTCTAAATGTGGAGAACCACTGTCTGAACACAACCAAATGTAATGAACACAAACGAACACACCGAACACATAGACACGCACTATTATTATTATAATCGAGGGTGTGTGTGTGTGCATGGGGAAACCTAACAAATTAGGATTAGTTCACTGGTGCAATGTATTCATTCCTTTTCATTCAGTTAGTCGCTTGTTACGATTTGTATATTTTACTAAGGTTTCCCTATTTTATTTATTTCATTGCATGACGATGAATGCATGATGCATGTGTTTATAAACATAGAAATTAGTCAACACAGTACACACTTACTGTATTAACCTTCCGTTTGGTCATGTAGTGTGTTGGTCAATATACAGAGATGCATGTCATCGTGTGGTTAATGATTAGCTGTACATTTCGTGACTTTTGAACAAACTCTCTGTTTCTAGATTTATTAGTATTTTGAGGTTAGTTTATCTATGGTTTGTTTTTGTTATTTTTATTTCTGGACCTTTAACCTTTAGCATAAACAAGCCACCGCTCAACTTGTGTCTGTTGTTGATTATTTTGGTTGTTCAAAGTTTTTTTGTATGTTCGCTGTACGGCTGGCCACAATTCATTCTTCAAACACACTATAGTTGTAAACAAACATAGACAAGACAAGTGCACAAGCTTGTCCTTCATCACATTAGGTTCAGTGTTCAATCACTCAGTGAATAAATCATCCAAACTAAAATAAGTGAACACGCGAATCAACAAACCAAATCAACTTAACCATCAACATCATAATCCTTAAGATCGAAGAGAACATTAGTTCATTCTGCTTCCATTTCTTTTCTCACATATGGCTTCTTCATCGCTAAAAGCATTTGGTGCTTGTGTTAATTCCTGCTTACAACACACAAACAGTGCACATGTTATACAATATAAACATATACAGATAGAAAATCAACGAACGAAACTCGCGGTCTGCACGCCTGGTTGCCTTCCTATCCTCTCACTCTCTCCCATTCCTGTCTCTCTCCTTCCTCTCTACTCTCAATTGGACATACAGGCACAAGTCGAGTGTGTCAGCAGCAGCACTCGTGTGATTCTCTCTCCCGATCCGCGATTCCGTTCTTTCTCGCTCTCATTCACTCACCACCACTCAACTCGCGTCTATCTATCTGACTCGCGTTAAAGATTCTTGTCGCCCGTGCGTGTGCATTTGAATTTGAGATCGCGCGCTCGAGATCTTTCTCACATTTTTGTTTACTGATTAATCACAAATTGTTGATTTTTTAAACCATGATATCATTTTCATCATCATTCAGATAGTGTGTGTGTGTGTGTTTCCGTTATTCCATAATTAATTAATTAAAAAGTATGATCTAATCAACAATTCAATAATTGTGCTTGTTAATTATTTATTTTTTAATTAAAAATTGATTTGTGTTAATTTAAATTAATTCACTACTAATGCGAATTTAAAAAAATAAATCTACGTCACCTCACGTGAAATAATTCACCTTATCATGAAAATTTAGAAAAAAAATTAGAATTGGGGTAAGTCCAATTAGAATTTTTAATTTTTTAATTCGCGCGCTATATTGATATTTATTGATATACATATGTGATATATAAATTAGAATTCAAAATTTAAAATTGAAAGGAATTCCCTGTAAAGAGAATATTCTTCCAAACAATTTCAAACCCTAATTTATAATATTATTTTCTTCACTATTTTCCTTATGCTAATATCATTAACAGTAAATGACTATTTTGCTTGTTCATTACTTATAAGTGCACTTACGATGATAATGTCCCTTGTGTCTTTTCCCATTCTGTTTAGTCTGCGTTTTGTATTAAGCCAATTTCATTTTGCCCAGTTTTTGTGTCTAATAATCATAATGATTGGCTTAATAATCGAGGTTCATTAACTTTATTGCATTTGGAAGAGAGCGACTTGGTTCGATAGTTTCTCCCTCCCTCATTGATTAGTTTAATAACATATTCAAGCAAGAAAATACTAACACAAAGACTCAGTGGGTCGTTAGATTGTCACAATACACGGCGAATTTTAGTCTCAATTTTGAAATATCTTAATTCGCGTATTCACTGTCCGTATTCTTAGGAACCACATTTTGTTCAACTAGATTTTTAAAAAAATCTCATGCATTATTTATGGGCATTTTCACTTTATTTTGTGAATTTTAGAAGGATTCAGATTATTTTCCTTCTTTGGCCACAAATCGATTATGCTAATGATATTTAAATTTTTGTATATTCTTCTTTATTTAATCTCTTCAGAAAATAATATTTTAAAAGTAGACAATAGACTTTAATCTAAACGAAAAACAGGATTAACATTTCTCAATTTATTTGGTTTAATTAAAAGGATCTAGTAATTTGTGTGTGTTCATGATTGATTCGAGTGTTCTGGGGTTCTAGTTTTAGTCCAGTGAGTTTTCTAAAACAAGCAATTTATCACGAAAATATCAGAGTTTGTGGTATTCGATGGACTGAAAGGGGGGGGGTCATATAAAACATTTCAGACACAGACACTAGACATATCATAGAAGGCTGATTAATTACTGGTTGTACTAATTAACTTGATTCTGAAATGCATTATGTAATTAGGCTATTTTGGAACGAGGGCAAAAAGAATCGAGAATAGAAGGACAAATGGTATGCCATAATTACGGTAATTAAGTCTATGGGGCAGGGTGAGGGATTACATTTGATAACAGAGAGAAATTGTGTCTCAATCAGGGCACTATTCAAGTCTCATGAAAAATGTCCCAAATGCACTTAGGTTAATTTGAGTTTGATTAATTCGTGCTCTTAGACGCAATTTGAAAGACATTCTACATGATAATTAGGATTGCATATTTCTTTATGTCAATTCTAGAATTCTCTAACTAAAAATCGAATACATTTTAAAAATTTAAAATTATTATAAAATATTCATGAATTAGAAAGAGAATAGAAATTACCGAAAACTTTCCTGTTTCTCTATTCAAGACAAAGTTAATTAAACATTAGAACAGTAGTTGGACTACGACACATTAAGACTCTCATTGGAATTTGTGAGCACTTGAATTGTTCATTCGTACTACTTAAGTACTTAGAATTGGGCTCGCATTCTTTCAAAAGTGCTTTTCTTTTTCTTTTGTGATGATGATGATTCTATCTTTTAACTTTATTGGGCACTCTTTCCATTACTGGCCTACTACGAATAGAATAGAGAGCCTCGAACAATATGTTTCATGTTCATGTTCACGAATGCATGTGTTCCATTTCTATTGTTATGTTATAAATGAATGAATGAGAGTGAGAGTTGTTCTATTGTGCTGGAAAGCGAGAGAAACTCGGGAGAGATCCAGGATTGTAACATACTCACACTCATTTATATATTAAAATAAATTAACTTGTGCGATAATTTGACAAATCTATTACGAAACACAGAGTGTAAAAGCTAATGGAAATACTACTGTTATAACAATAATAATATGAGGGTAGAGTAGGGAGATGAAATTGGACTGATAGGGGAAAATTGTGTGTGTGAGTGTGCAATGTGTAATGTAATGTGCGGTAGCGTGGAGTGGTCGATGAGTGGAGACCTCATACAAAATGAAAGCCAATGAAACAAAAATGAAAGTCTCGTGGGGATTTGTGTTTGATACATTTACAGTGGTTTGGGAGGGAATGAAAAGGAGAACGAAATGCGAATTGCTTCAGTGAACTCACACACTTTCAGAGTGCCGTCGAGAGTCCAAACGAGTGTCCATTCCGACCCAAAAGAGGAAATACTTGTATCTTGTTTGGAAAAAAAGTTTTGATCATTTGTAGAATGTTTCTCTTCTCTTAAAAGAAAGACAAGAAACTGACCAATAAGTGTGTGTTCTGTTCTAATGTCCTTTATATGTATTCGGAAATCCCCCGACTCTTACTTTACTTTGCTTAGATTACTTTACTAAGAATCTCTACGTATTTTATTTGTGTTATCGAGTTATAAAGTTGCTTCCATTTGTTTGTCCATTTCCATCTCAACAAACACACAAAGTTTTTGTGGTCCTTTGTTTTAACACACACACACAATCGAGATTAACATTAATGGTGACAATGATGATGACAGCAAAATGAGTGGGAGAGAGAAAGTACTAGAGTTTTCGGACAAAAGGGTCATCATCATTGCAATCACTGAACCATCTGAGCCAACCAACAACATACACAAACATACAAGTGCAATCAACTTCATGGTTAATGAATCCTAATGGAACTGGTCGATTGTAGTACAGTGAACAGAAGGGTCGCAATGAATTTGGTGAAGCAGATAACATAGGACAACACAAATCCAACACAACTCCGCTTTCTGGCGAGGATAACAAAACAATCCCTCGAATTAGAAGTTTTATCTGATTGGAGACAACTTCATTACAAACAAACATTAAATGTGCTTCAAACACATAAATTTGAACTTTAATGCCCTCAATTTTGTCTGGAATGTCGCTGGGGTGACTCGAATGTTTGTACTGGAATTTAAAATTAATTGTGATCTATGAATGCAACTACTGTTATAAAGCTTGTTGTTGTCGTTCTATTGTTCTGTGAGTGCAGTTTGTACAGGAGTGAAGTCAAAATGTGAGTTAGCTAATTAAACGAACGAACATAATAAAAATAAAAAACGCGCCCATTCGTGATTAGTTTCGAGAGAACAGCCGCCGACTGAAGCACAGGAAAAAGTCATTATAATGTTAATGAGTTGGAATTGGCACTGAACTACCGCTGTGTCTTGTTTTGTTTTTCGGGTGTCAGGGAACCTTTTGAATTTTTAGACACAGATGATATGTGCGTATAAATATGAATATTTTTAATTAAAAATTAAAAATTACGCACAACCCGAAGTGGTCTTAAATTTATATTTTGAATAGTTTAGTAATATTTTAGTAAAATATGGATTCATTTTATAATTTTATTATTAAATGAAATAGCACCATCAAACAAATAAGCAAAATAGTCTAATATACTTATTAAAGCAATCAAAATAATAAACAACACAGAAAGACATAAAAACAGAATTATATCGAAGATACGTGTCTGGATTGGAATTATCATAACAAAATTATTAGATATAAACAAAGGAGAGAAGAGAAGAAAAAAATTAAAAAAAAAAAAAAAAAAAAAAAAAATTAAAAAAAAAAAAAAAAAAAAAAAAAAAAAAAAAAAGGAGAGAGAGAGAGAGAACGCACGCACAAAATAATCCTCAGACGGATTCTCGGTAATTCCTCTCTTCTTTTCTCCCGTTCTTTTTGATTGCACAGCAGTTTAATGACTTCGCATTGAGAGAGTTGCAGATGTGTGTGCGTGTGCTAGCATTTGATGTGTTTAGACTTAGTATTCGAAATAATAAATAGTCCAACGTTGATCTGACGATATAAAGCCAATTGAAGCACACCCTATGGCCACATGTGGCTCTAAGATCTGTATATAAACGCTCACTAAAATTAACCGGATATATGTCCTTATCATATAACACATCAAATGTATCGAGGAATTATCAATTGCTTCAACGAAATTGGATATATCGATTCGTGTTGCCGTTTGTTAGCAACCCAAAATTGGATTTGATCACAATCATTGAGACAGTGTGTGAGCGTGTTGAGGATCATTTCCACCTCCCGCCGACTGATCAATGAGTTGACTCCAGACAGGCTTACTCTCAGTTATTTTATTTTACTGTTCGTGCAGTGCATTCACGGCAGGGCGTTTGTGCACAAAAAAACCGATTAGGATTGAAGTACTGTACTGTACTATTGAAATTGGCTAGAAAGTGGCAAGATATAAAATCAGAAAAGAATAAGTAGGACTGAAGAAGACAGATAGAACAGTTGAATGAATGCAATTTAGTGCATTAGAGATTCATTCATTCGCGCGCTCCCGTCTCTGCTTTTATCTCTCTTTCACTGTGTTTATGTATCTGTGCGTGTGTCCCATTACCAATATTGCCTCAAATTGAGCCAATTTTAAATTTAATCTAGAGTGATAGTTTTATTTCCCTATTCGTATTCGTCAACTCATCATCCAAAATTTTTCTAAATTCTAAACATCGTTCAGCCCTCTAGGATATATAACACAAATCAGAATTGGTTTATTGCTCAAGAATTGCCTCCAAATCTCATTTGAGATGTTTCAATTTGTTTTTATATTTCATTCCTATTGGATTTCTGCTATAAAATAACATTAAATTAAATCCAATAAACAACAAATTGAATTTAGATTTGTGCTTGACAAAAAAAATGCCTCTGGCTATTTAATAAATCGAAATTAAATTTTCAAATTTATTTAAAGATAAAACTGATTTTGTAAAATTTAATCTAACTTATCTAAATATTTCAGTTAAATTATATTAAAAATTATAAAAATACGAAAAGAAAACAATAAAATAAATTCATTTGAAACTATTAGGAGTGTGCCTAATTGAAAGTTCAATTGTCCCAAATGTTAAAATGTCAAAATTATGACCCTAATTATAATAAATTTAATGTTTAGAAATATAGTCAAGACCTAAGCCATCCTATCTCATAAGGTATTTTTTCTTTTCGTTTATTATCATAAATTTAATTTATATTTATTTTCCTTTGCCATATTCACTATATCTTTTATCCTCAAAATAATTCCGGTGAGCATTAACTGGAATTATACATTCAACTCTATTGAGATGCAAGATTCTATGCCATTCAATTGAATTCACTGCAGTCGTGATTGAATGGAGACCTCTAAAGGGGAATTTGGCCTTTTTCCTTTTTCTCCTTTCGAACTTGTCTGGTAATAGCTTTCCATTTGGTAGCGAATGAACCAGTGAATCTGTGTGAGTGGAAAATGAAAGAATCCTGGCTCTAGTTGAATTGGCTAATTTAATTAAATTAAGATCTATCTGTGCACCACTGCACTGTCTGGTTGTAACTGAATGTGTGTGTTAGTGTATAAGCCATTTGTCTCCATTCAAGCCAAGTGATGGACTGCAGAGACTGCACACACACTTTCGCTCGTTCTGGTCTACTCAACACGAACTGTTCTGATCTGTTCAGATCTGTTCGTTTGTTCGTTCTCCCTACAACAGAAAACGATCAGACAATCAGGCTAAAAGCTTTAGAGTTTTAAAATGGCACTTTATTTTTAGTCTTTCAAGAACGATAACTAGAACAAATATCAATTAGTTTGCACAATAAATATTTAAAGAAAAATAATTAAGTTTTCAAAACAAAAAAAATCAAATTAAATTTTTGTTTAAATAATTACGAATAGTTTGTGACAATTCAAAAGCGGAACAAACAATTTAAAAATCAAATCAAATCTATTCTGACGTATCCACATAAAATCAACCGATTGATTTAAATTGATAACGACAGTT
Organism: Rhizoglyphus robini; assembly: GCA_023373905.1. Taxonomy (NCBI): domain Eukaryota; kingdom Metazoa; phylum Arthropoda; class Arachnida; order Sarcoptiformes; family Acaridae; genus Rhizoglyphus; species Rhizoglyphus robini. The sequence continues at coordinate 15,756 of JAKIJQ010000197.1, forward strand.
CTGATTGTACAAGAAAAGAACAAACGTGATTTTAGTGTTTTTTGTGGTGATGCTCTCCAACTCTTATTTTTATATTTTATTTGACACTACAAACCAAATTAAACTAAAAGCTTTTATCTTAGAACATTATCGGGCAACAATGACTTTGTCTCATTTGTCGTTGATTTTTTCATGTCGTCACAAATTAAAACTGCAAAAATATTCCACTTATTGATTCTTATAAAAGTAATATCCTGAAAGTTAAAAATAGAAATAGAAATTGGAAAGTTGAAATTTTGAAACTCTGTAGCCAAAGGCATAAACCTTTTTAAAATATCAGTTTTTAAAATAAATATTTTGACAAATATAAAGTTTTCTGTTTACCATAAACTCCAACTAGATATTCAGAATAGTAAACATTAATTTGAATTAATAAATATTTAATATATTTTAGTGATATTGCAAAATATTGCTTTTCGATTTGTTTGACTTCTTACTTCTTACTTACTTATTAAAATGATACGGTTATATGACTTGTACGTTATGTTTAAATAACATACTCTATAAGAATTAACCAAAGTACCTTGCACTTCATAAATAAATTGGCGTATGTCAGCTTCGTCTCGACAAATAAAAAGTCAGTCTAGTGCTATCCGAGAAAAAGGAAATATGGATGAATTATTGATTAGATTTGAGTCGATTCTAGTCGAGTCTAGTTAGGTTTGGTTAGGCGCCTTCCGCTGACGCTGGCAGCTCACCTTGTTTGCGATCACTAAAGTTGATATGTAATTTACTTTAATGCAATAGTAATTGGAGTAGTACATAGAAGTGTAGTGTAGTGCAACATTAAAAATTTATAACTTTTCGTTGGTGCACTATTCACTTGTGTGTCAGTGTGTGTGTTGAATTGTGTGTGCACGGATAGATTTTAATTAAATGTGTGTGTGTGTGTGTGTGTGTGTGTGTGTGTGTGTGTGTGTGTGTGTGTGTGTGTGTGTGTGTGTGTGTGTGTGTGTGTGTGTGTGTGTGTGTGTGTGTGTGTGTGTGTGTGTGTGTGTGTGTGTGTGTGTGTGTTTGTGTGTGTGTGTGTGTGTGTGTGTGTGTGTGTGTGTGTGTGTGTGTGTGTGTGTGTGTGTGTGTGTGTGTGTGTGTGTGTGTGTGTGTGTGTGTGTGTGTGTGTGTGTGTGTGTGTGTGTGTGTGTGTGTGTGTGTGTGTGTGTGTGTGTGTGTGTAAACTCCAATGAAGTGTAATTAACTTGTGCTGTTGTGAAAACAATACAACTTTTAGTAATTTTTATAAATAGATAAATAGGTAATATTTTTGATTTAAACTTATTATTGAATAGGTAAGTGTTTTAGTGCTCCATCTTTTCCATATCAGTACCGTTCTCGTTGTTGCTCTCATCAATAGTCTGCATGGTAGCTTGCTCACCATCTGGTATCGACTTCATAGCGGCGCCATTCGAGCGATGACAACAGAAACATTTGCCGTTGTCGTGTTGATTGGCAAAGTCATACATTCCCATTGCGCGGTATGTCCAACTAATTGGCGGTTGAACTGCAGTGGTGGCTGCAGTGGTTGCTGTTGCCTGTTCAGCGAGACTGCTCTCGTTGCTAATTGAGGCTGGTGAGAAGTGCAGTATTGGATCGAAGTACACCTTGTCAGTGTGACCGTACAAGTCGTCGTTGGTGAATTCAGACGAGGGACTGCGTGGACGCTTGGTGCCCTGGACGTCAGATTGATTGAATTGGGACATTTTGTGTTCGATTGGTATTGAGTGGCTTGATTTAGGTTTGTTAAAACTGCAATAGATAAACAGTCACTGATGAGGACTAAACAAAATGAGCATCAACACTATACACGATTTATCGTTTTAACTTAACACTAAACACAAGTCAGACTTGTTGATTTTTAAATATATCAATAGCAGTTGTGAGTAGTGGTAATGTTCAGTGACATCAACTAGTGCGTGTGTATGTTTGTATGTGCGTATGTGCTGTTGTCAGGGATAGTCCGGTTAATTAACCCGTTCGCTGAATGTCGCGTCAGATTTGAGTTACTTGAAAGTGGTCGCTCGGTAGAGAGGATTACACGGAGAGATGACTTTTTCGTGTGTCGTTTTCGACCGAATCGAGCTTTTTCTAATGAAAAAGAGATTCAAATGAATTGCACAGTCAGTTGTGAATTAAAGTCGAACATTGGGTTAAAATTATTAATACTTACACTTGATAGAACAAAATTTGCTTACCGAACAACTCGAAAGGTTATATCTATTAGAACAGTCTGATAGACTTTCGTAATTTTTGTTCCCGTCTCCTTATTCTAAATGAGAACACGTCTTCCACTCACCTCAGACATCCAATGACTACTGTCTGACTGACTGACCACAGTTCGACCACCAAAGACTAGTAGTTCAGTTTGTTCTTCCAGTCAGGTTCCAGTTCTTCAGTTTTCCCTTCTACCACTTTGACTATTCGACCATCGACCACAACGCTTCGAATCGTCCTGCTCAACCACCACCATCACCTGCTTCAACCATATTTTTAAATCCCATTTTAATTACCAATAACCATACCATGCTAATTTTAGGACGGCCAACAGTTTAAAAGATTATTGTTCGTTTGTTTGTTTTTAATAGGGAGAGGGAGAGAAGGGGAGCCTGTTCAATAACTTTTAGTCATTTTAATTGGTCAAAGTACAAATAAATATTTTAAACAAAATTAGAGATTTTTTGAACTTATGCGAGAGTGTGCATAATTCCACTGGAACAATCAAAATTACAAACCGATTAGTCATGTGTGTTTTGTATTTGCGTATTCAATCGACTGCAAAATCATAATAGGATCAAAACATCTCTAAATAGCCATAAACACACGAGACGGGACGAGAGACTCATAAACATATGCGTTTTGCAAACAAACATCTTACGAGGAGATGAGATTGAAAGGAGAAATAAAAAGTCATAAAGTTGTCAAAGTTAGGCAAGTGGGAAGAAGAATGGACAATGCAAACAATCGATAGTTTACGATTTGGCTGTAAACCCTTTGCCACTGACCACCAATTAAGTGAGCAATTTATGACTTGTAATATTAATGGTTGGGGTGCGCAATGATGCGGAAAATTTGACTAAAGGGAGATTTGGTTCGGTTTGGGTGGTTCAAAATGAGAGGAATTTATTTGATATATTTTTTATATTCTGAATTAGCGAGTTTTCAAGAAAAAAAATTGAAACCACGATTCCGAGATATCAAGATTAAAGAAAATCAGATAATCCGTGATTAGTTGATTTTAAGATTGTACAGTGATATTATAACGGTTGTTCAATTGTGCAATAGTAGATAATTATCCTATCATTATAAAAATCAAATTATTTCCGATCGATCATTATCGATTTGATTACATCACTTTCTCTCTCCCTCATCATATAATCTCCACTAACTTTCCACCCAATCAGCTCTAAACTCAATCGTGACACTATTCACATGCACACACACACAAATCACACAAATCATGACACGTACGTACGCACACTTATGCCCCTAGTACATGTCAGTGTTTTGGAACATGATTTATTACGCTTATTATTAAGTTATGTTCCGTCTATGTACGATTATGACTGATTATTATTAATGTGTTTTATGTTTGGTGTATACTCGAGGGTAATCTCGGTGAGTGAGTTGTCTTTGACGATTCGACTACTCCACTTATATATAACGCAGACACTAGCGGGCAAAGAATATTCTTAGTTTGATTATCCCAATTTTTATGAATTTTAAATTTGTCATTTTTGAAATATATATTATCAGTGGAATACTGAAAAATTCACATCAAAGTATAAGATTTGCTTCCTCTACTAACAAAGCTAATTTATTTTTATCTCTGCTTCTATTGTAATAAAAATAAAATGTGAATGGTTCAGTAGTTTGTAACGGAAAGAAATTGAATTGTTGTGCTTGTGTTTGAGATATGTGTGTGCAGGAATGCACTCCACCCTATCTTTGGTGTCCCTATCGGATAACCTATTAGTCAATGTGAAAGTGGTAAGAATATAACAATGAAAATTGAGATATGTAGTGACTGACAACAGGAGTAATAATGTAGGGGTTTAAAAAGTTTCGCAACATTTTAAAAAAACTCAAATTTTTCAAATTTGTAATAAAATTTAAAATTATTAAATTATTAATTGCTTGGAGCGTTTTTGCAAAATTATGATATTTTCTCTTTCCCTCAGTCCCTCTCCATTCATTATGCCATCATTCCATTTCTCCTTCAAAACATGTAACAAACCTAATATTAGTCGAAAATGTTGCATTGCATTGAGAAATGTGTCCCATGTGGCCACCACTGCCTGGTTTGGACCGTTTTCCCCAGACAGGGTGCATGCCCTATCGTGCCGCTTTTGGCATATTCCTCAGTGACTACATTCGTTCCCGTTGGTCTCTTGTGTATTATCCTGTGTGTGTGTGTGTGGGCACCCAACTTTATACTACTGTACATGATTAATGCAATCACAAGTGGATCTCCCTGGCACTCTGCATGTATCGCTCTGTGTAGGTCTGTGTATGTGTGACAAACAAGTTTTATTCAACTTTTATCATAATATTAATCTTCTTGAATTCTCAATGATAAAAACAAAAAAGATGATATCAACTTTCTACTTCTCCTGCTGCCTCATCTTACTTTAGCTTTATAGTTGACAAATCTTACAAACCCAAAAAAAAGAAAGTGACTAATAACCGAAGACAGAATTTATACTGCGACGGAAAATTCAAACTAAAAGAGTTCTAGATTAAATTTATTACGGCAATGGTTGCTACTGTGAGCGCGGGTAAATTTGACATTGATTGATTATTCTGTCCTCGTGGAAGATTTCTTAGATGTGTGTGTGTGCTGGCGGGTGTTGGTATTTTAATTTGATATTTCCTAGAATTACTAGAACATAAATAGACAGTTTTCTTCTTGGTTGTGTTATCCTTTTGAGGTTAAAAATTAAAATTAAAAGTTTGATTGAGATTTATATTAAAGTATTTGAAGTTTATTTTTTTGCAAACAGACACCCTTTTTGTCAATTCCAATAAAAAACTAACGCCCAATTAAATGAACTCAAAATCTCTTTAAAACACAAACATTCAACACTGAGTGTTTGTGCAGTTATTTTCTTACTGTTTTCTGGTAAAATCAAATTAGCCCAAGTGTGAAAAGGGTTTGAATCGATTAAAGAGTAAAAAAATAAATTAAATGTAATTAAGGAGAGAGAGAGAGAGAGAGAGAGAGAGAGAGAGAGAGAGAGAGAGAGAGAGAGAGAGAGAGAGAGAGAGAGAGAGAGAGAGAGAGAGAGAGAGAGAGAGAGAGAGAGAGAGAGAGAGAGAGAGAGAGAGAGAGAGAGAGATGCAATAATGATTTGAAATTTATTATTTTGAAAGTCTGTTGCCTATTTGAATTCTGTTTTTTAATATAAAGAGCACAGAAACTTTTTTGTATTACCTAATAATGTAATGTACATTACGGAGTGGAATAATGACAATGTGTAATGGAACAGACCCGTTGGAGGCACTTTTGTCTCTTTGTGCACTCTCAATGTTGAAGTGGCTAAATGGGACCACTTATGCACACACATACAAGACAAACAGACATCAAAGCATAACGAGATGAGAGGCCAACAAACAGACATGAGAATATGTATGTGTGTATGTTTTTGGCAGACGTTAATGGATCGTTTTGCTGTGTTATGCTTTTAAATTAGGGAGGAGAAACAAAAAACATTCTGACGATGACAAAAGAGCGTAAAAGTCATCATTTTTCGTTTTTTAAATATGGAAAATAAGTTTAATGTTTTTCTGTTTTACAGATTTTATTTTGTTAAAAAGGGTACCAACTAGAATACAAAATGTAGAGTACGTTTAATGATGTTCGAGCAGCATGGTGATGAAGACAATCGAACCGGTGGTGTACGACAATCAATCATGTCTCACCTCTCATTGGGAAAGTCATCAACGTCATCTTCCTTGGCAGCCGATTTTCCATACATCTCCCTATCGAATCGACAAATCAGTCTATCACCAAGCCGAGAGCAACGCCTAACCCCATCCCGACTTCGACTATGTGAACTAATTTTCCTCTCGGTGGCCATCAGTGTCGGCTGTCTCTGCTACCTCACAATCTACTATCAACTGACCAGTAGTGAAGAGTATGACTCACCGCCGCCATTAGTACTGCCCCGGTTAAGTGTGTTCAGTCATCATGGACACAATGACCCACGCAATACTAATCAGCACCAGCACAATCATCAACAGCAGCGGCATCATCACCGAACGAGTGTCCGATTGGACACTTCCGCGGGACGTGAGTTTGACACAAACACAAACAAACACACACACATATGGTTACCATAGTTTCCGATGTGTTAATAATTTCCTCTTTCCATAATAATAGCAATTGAATTTGGTGGTCCGGAATTGGCAGACGATCTTAATGACACTGAACTGGACAGTGCTGATGATGATGATACTGCTGCTAATGGCGAGATTAATAATCAAATAATATTGTCACAATTGCCAGTACCAGGTGGTCCAGCGCAAAATAATCAGATAGAAGAGGGCAAAAATCGAATTGAACTGTCGCACGATCCACTGTTTGGCCATCTCGATGGTCACAGTGCACACGTGTCCGAGTTTCTGTCCGATTCGGTCCAACTGCTGACGGTTAAAGCGAAGTATCGATTTGAACTGGTCAAGCAGAGAGTGAAAAATGTTTTTAAAGATGTAAGTGTTGGTTATTTTTTAAAATTATGATATTTTGATGATGAGGGATTCAGAGATTCCGATAATCTTATTTTCCGATTAACCAGGAATCATAAATCATATTTTAATTTTTCAAATAATTTGATGACAAAGTGTGATAAAAACAAAATTTATTTTTTAGTACATTTCCAAACTTCTTCAAACTCCAACATGCAAAGCCAATCACAAGATATACAAGATCATTACAAAAAGCTCCTTAAAACTGTCAAATTCATCAACTAATCCTCATGAAACTCTATCCCAAAACCCTTTATCCGTGTGTGATGTCATATTCATAGTTTTAGATTCTAGCAATTCGGAACGCGTAGACAACCACAATTCTGCCTTGAATTCTTCTATTGAGAAATTTTCTATTTTTGGAATAAAACACGAAAATAAAACTGTGAAGAGCAAAGAGGAATTACTGCATAATCAAAACAATATTTATATCGCTTACTTCGATTTGATAAATCGTGTTATTGAGAGTCCGAGTGAGATTATTTGTGATTTATTTGCTTCAGTGAAAGCTTACTCTGGTAAGTGACTTAGTAGATAATTTAATATTAATCGTAACCTTGTTCTTATTAGCATTTATCCAAACATTTCCATATTCAGCCCTCTGTCCCAATTCCTCAATCAAACACACCAAATCAAACGCGAACCTAACAAATCAACAAATTGTGACTGAACAATCAAAACTCTCAATTAGTAGTAATATTCGAGTTGTAGTACTGATCTCATCACTGAATCCGTTGCGAGCTTTTGTTTATGATGAAAATTCTTTAACTATAGACATCAAAATTTCAAATGACCAAAAAATGCAGGACCAAATTCGAAATTCTATTTATGAGACAATTGCTCAGACTTTGATAATTTTGGACATATCAGATCGATTGATCTCAATTCCAGTATATGAAAAATTCGAATCAGAATTTTTGTTTAAAAGATTTCAAATTTTAGTGTTCGATCTTTCACTCACATACGATCATCATGTTCAAGTGATGAGCATTAAAGATTTGTTTAGCATTAGAGATAAAAATATGGAACATGGGAAAATTCTACATGATTTAGTAGATTTTTACTATGCAGTTCCAAACCGAGCGCAATTAAGCCACCTACAGGCTCAAATGGACACACTACTAGAACGTGAAGTGATAGGTCTTCTTGGTGTCAACTGTCTTCAGTCCCATCTTGCTTGCTTGAGTGAATCCGATTTGCATTTCTTATTACAAACTGCATTCGAATCTATCGCTTCTACGCGTTTCACTTTATTATATCCAACGAACGGCGATGCTGACGCCATCTATCGACTGGGAAAGTTATTTGATGATATACTGACACATTTGGATGAGAAAGAGGACGATAAGATTAGCAAGAAACACTCAAAAACAAGTCACTTACTCGAGGAATATCGAACAGAAAAGCTTCATCAAATAGTGAGATTACTGAATTTCGACAAACAATCAAATTCGGAGAAGAACAACCAAGCAGTTCAATCAAATTCAATTGAAGAACCAAATTATAGCGATTTTCATGACCTCACCAACATCAACTCTATATATTCACCACATCAGGATGAAACCCAGTTTGAAGATCAACAACAACAACCCAGTGTCACTAAAAATCACCTAAATTGTAGTTCTAATTTCGAAAAACTCTCATATCTATCTAAACTTGTTGTTCTTGAACCAAAATATCTTCAGCTTGTTCCAGTTTTTCGAGAAGATACTTACCATTATCATGTCGATGCACTTGGTAGGTATGAGGATTTGCTTTTGTCTATCGACTTGTCTGTGGCACATTGTGACGTTTGGATCAAAATTGAAGATCAAATTTTGTTCCAATCAGGGTGAGTCAAATTTATTAATTGTACCTTCTAATACTAATGAATTTTGCCCCCTAATAATAAAAACCAGAACCTTGAATTTCACTTTGGGCTTAGGTGAAAATCAAATAACAATAGGCCTGGTAACATCCCAACCCAAACAGCTATCAAGTTATACGATCTCAATCTATCGACAATCTCGTGTTGAACAGTATCGACCACTGCATTGGACAAAACGAGCCCTAAAACCTCAAACAATCTGTAGTCTTGTGCAGGATTGTTCAATGCGAGTATATCCAGAGGCACCCTGTGGACTACATCGAACTGCTGTGCAAATATCTACAAAACAAACAAACTCAAGTTATTGGATTCGTAGTTTTGAGAGTTCGTCAGTTTGTGCGGATGGAGCAGCACCTGGACGATGGTTGGTTCCATGTAGTAGTTGTGATGATGAGACAAGTTGTTTATGGGATAATCTCGAATGGATGCCTTTCAATTGTCGTTATGTGTTTGCAAGTAAAACAACGAACGATGATCTGATCAAGTGCGTTGATCGAAAACGTATTCTACTGATTGGTGATTCGACAAATCGTGGTATAATGCACTATTTACTCGAAAAGTTCAATGGATCGTTGAGTGAAGACGACAAAACACATGGAACCAAACGTTATGATCTCAAGTTGGATTCGAACGGTATTGACACAGCAACTAATGTCTCATTCACCTTTGTGTATTATCCTAAATTTTGGATACCGCTTCAAACGAGACCATCTTTCGAGGTAGTGCTACAACAGATGCTTGGTCAAATTGTACTCGAAGAAGGAAAAAACCTGAACGGGGGACAAGATCTAGTGTTTATTGTTGGAGGTGTTCAGTGGATTGCAAAAAAGCATTTGAAGATTATTCAAAAGAAGCTTGACTTGTAAGTTCTTTGTACTAGATTAATTATAGTGATTAAATTTGAAATTTAAGGTTCGGGCTATCCAAGGCAAAAGTTGTGATCAAGACCCTAGGATCTGGATTTCATCAACCGGTGAATGGTGTCCATTTCATGTCGTTGGTAAGTTTGTCGCACTAATTGTTGAAATGCATAACAAAAACAACATATAAAATTTTTAGAGTGAACAAATAAAACTCGCTGCCCACAATCAGGAACTAATCACCGAGGCGCGTCAACTCAAAATGGGTTTAGTGGAGACATTCAACAAGACGATTGCAATGTTTCGTGACTTTTATCCGGGAAAATGTGCATGTCACTTCCATAAGGTATAAGTTCATTATTCTTCCCTAAATTCTTATCTTACTTATTTGCTCATGCTATTCAAAATAGATCGTCAAAGGTAGCAACGAGCCGAACCAACCGAACAACGTCAACAACAACATCAACAACAACTATCATGTGGAAGGTAGACTGAATCGATTATACTCCGAAATGGTGTTATCTCAAATTTGTGATTTCTAAATCGTTTGTTTATTACTCTATTTGTGTCTCTTCTATTTTCTATTCGATGTGTCTGTATTTACTGAATTATTAAATAAATAAAATATATTTTGTTTGGAAATTTTGGGGTTTTAATCATTTATATTATTATTATTATAAGTGTTGAATTATTTTTGACAAAATAACCTCAAAACTGTTAGTTAAAAGCAGTTTATTTGAATAAATAAAAGGGCAGACAGAACTCGGGAGCGTAAGTCGCCAAGGATTCTTCTAGGGTACGAGCCAGCAATAGTTCCACCAGAGGATGACCAGAACGATGTACCAACGAATAGAATGTCGAGAGACCAACGGAGAGAGAGAGAGAGATCACAATTCAGCATACGATGATGGAGCACTTCAGCAACGCGTGCTTATAAAGGCAGTGGAGATCGGTTATGTTCACACTGGGTGACTGTCATACGGAACATACGGAAAATCGGTTATGAGATAATTCGCCTAAAACGGAAACTGGAATAGTTCCTCTTGAGTTTGAATATATGAAAAAGTGCACTTGTAGGAAATCAGAATCCTCATCATTCTCTTTCTCAACTTGCACATTTGCATTCTTTGATTTTTCTTGAAATTCCTGACGTACAAAATACTTTTCCGATGCAACCAGAGTGAGATACTCAGTTTCTATTAACGAAACAAAAATTAAGTTAATTTTATTGTCCAACATAATTTGACAATTTTACCTTCACAAGCCGAATTAGCTGCGTGCAGTGATGATATGATAGTTTGCAAATCAAGCGATTTTCCTTGAGGCAATCGACGAAACAGGCGTTCCACTCCTTGGTCGATTAGTCTCGATTCGTTCAAAGTGTTATTGTATCTCAATGTTTCCGTTTCGGAATTTTCAGGTGGAAATGGAGTAGGATTGGGAGGAGGAGAAGGTGTCTGATTACTTCGACCAGACAGCATTCGACCAAAATGGCCAATGTCCAAAGTGTAAAGTCTATTAATTGTTCCCTCATTTTTGATTTTGTGTCCTCTTTTTTAACGACATCCCATTTCCGAGACGATTCATGTCATCGGTGATATCATCCTCGCCACCGGGCTAGCCGACCTCACTTGACAGTGAAGTGCTGTTCAATGACGATGAGGATTATCAGCGTGACGAGTGTGCTATTGAACTGCCGAGTGGATTTGTACGCCAGAAGGAGCTACTTCTTCGGCATCGGACACCACAGCGAAATGGACATCAAGTGATCCGTCTGCCTAGTTCAACGCCGATTTCACTCGAAAAAGACTATTCCAACAGTTTGGACACTGTTCAGTATGTTGAAACGAACAGAGCAAATAAGTCACATGACCAAGGTTAGTATGTGCCATTTGAGTTATCATATAATAATCTAATTTTATATTTTTAGATGAATTTGATTATTACGGTAATCGATATCGGTCAGACTATTGTGACGAGTCACGTGACTTTGAGTTGATGATAAACGATTTTGCCGATGATGACAATGATGACGCAAAACAAGAGGAAGGGCTGATGAAATTCCTACAACAAAAGGCCGACGAACGTCTGAGCGAAATGGAATGCAACGAGGAGCGTCTGATTGTTCAGGAGCGTAAACGTGAGAAGATGCGTCATCTTTATGCAACCGAAACAGATGAAATGCGCGAAAAGCGACTTGTAAAAGCGCGTGAAGTAAAGAAAAAACAAAAGGAAAAGTTGGACAAACAGGAAACACAAGAACAGCGAGAAGAGCGACTGAGAAAACAGCGAGAGCCACTGCGGAGATTCTATTCGCGTGAGACACCTGAACAGAGACAGAGACGATTGAACAAGGTTCGAGCATATCAACACAAACGCAAACTGAACAAGAGACTAATGGCCAACTGAGAACACAATCTACTCCATCTATTACCTAACATATTAGCAGTGACTGTTTTGAATTCTTTTTAGTATTAAGACATATACCTCATAATATATTAAAGCAATTCTTAATGATTAAACCGAGTTTGTTATTATTTATTTAATTTAAATTAACGGAGACACTATCGCCCTCTATTGTCTCAGATTGTCAACTGAGCTATTCGAGCATAGTTCGAAATGGAGACGGCCATTGCTGCTCACTGGCGAACTGAACACAACAAAGGACGGACAGAATGACTCCACTCGCCGCTCTCTCCTCTCTCCTCTCTTGCATTATCAGAGCACATAAGAGCAAAAAAGCGAATTTGTTTAAATAATTCCCGCACGAACAAAAATGGCAAATAAAATCGAGTTTACATTCTGGACACATTCAAAAATTATGAATTGTTCGTCAAAAATGAGTTAACAATATACAGAATTATTAAAAAAATTTACTAAGGAGAAGATTTTGAATTTCATAATTAAAACCAAAAATGTACAATGGCGCTAATTTACGAAAAATGACGATCACGATTAAATTACATCCACACATTTAGTTTGTGATATAAATTGGTTGCTAAGCATGGAAAAAATGTTTTAAATAATCAAAAATGTTTCTAAAAGCTTAAATAAAATAAAAAATAAAATCTAACGTGTGCACGTTTTGAGCCACCGGATTTTCAACTCGAGTTTGAGTGTTCCCTCACTCTAACCACTGCACCACTGCTCGTTTCTCCCTCGTGCAGATGCAGCAAAGCAGACCTGCGCGCGCATGATTTGTTCATGACTTGTACATGCGAGTGACACTATTAGAGGCGAAATGAAATAGCTTATTTTGGAAAGTAAAAACATTATTTATTAAGATAGCGTATAGAAAACATATCAATGTTGTGTAACAATTCGCTTAAAGTCTACTATGAGAATTATCGGAGAATTTTTGACAGAAAATGTGGTTTTATGGATTTTGCTGGAAAATATTTTTTTTCATTAAAACAAGTGCGTTAATTGCTGTAAATGTTTGTAATAATAGATTTATTGGTTTATCATGTGTAGACAATATGATATTTGACATTATTGGTCAAGAATAATAGATCTAGCTGTACAAATTTCGCCACCAAAAGTGCTACTCGCAAAGTACATGCAAAGTACAGGTCTGCTTTGGTGTTTCTACACGAGGGAGAACCGAGCAGTGGTGCAGTGGTTAAAGTGAGGGAACACTAAAACTCGAGTTGAAAATCCGGTGGCTCAAAACGAGCACACGTTGGAATTTATTTTATATTTATATTTACGCTTTTAGAAACATTTTTGATTGCTTAAAACATTTTTTCCACAACCTAATTGTGCACACTGAGTCACTGGAGGTCATTAGCTTTGCCAAACTCGTACACCATTGCCTATGATACTCTCACCTAGACTGCTGCATCATCATCTCAATTGACAAATAGCATTTGAGCATTCTCGCACTACCCTTCACCTACTACCCATTTTTCACCAAGTATTGATCGTATATTCCTCTCCTCCGTAGACATATCTTACATTGCAGTTGAAGTTGTGCCTTTTGCCCAATAGGTCGCTATAGGTCAAAGGTCACCGGAGATAAATAATTAGTGATATTTTACATAGATCTGTATTGAGAATTGAGTTGATGTGTGTGTCTGCCGCACTTTGATGAGTCAATGATGACTGAACTGATAAAGACGAGTGCTCGCGATACTCCAGCTCCGACTTCACGCCTACGGCGTCACTTATGACTAGTAATAGCGCAGAAATGGTTGTGTGTGTCACACAGTGTGTGTGCTGTGTGCTGTCCGCCTCTGTGCATGTACACTCGCACGATAAGTTGAGTTGAGCTCGCGAACGGAGCGAGAGAAAGTGAGTGAGAGAGAGAAAGAGAGAGTGAGAGAAAGTGTGAAAGAGTGAGAGAGAGAAAGTGAGAGAGAGAGAGAGAGAGAGAGAGAGAGAGAGAGAGAGAGAGAGAGAGAGAGAGAGAGAGAGAGAGAGGGAGAGAGAGAGAGAGAGAGAGAGAGAGAGAGAGAGAGAGAGAGAGAGAGAGAGAGAGAGAGAGAGAGAGAGAGAGAGAGAGTGTGTGTGTTCTACTGTGAAATTAAATATAGTCACGGTCGTTTGCATAGTTCGTCCAAAACGAAGCATTAATTGACAGGGGTGGCTGGTTGGATACGTACAAGCGGCCAAGTAAAAGGTTATTGAAGGAAATTGTGCTTTATTGAATATTCAAATTTAAATCATAAGACAAATACAATAGCGAAAATACTAAGATTAAATACGAGTAGAGTGGCGATCCGGGACTACCAAAGTAGTGATGATATAGTTGAGATCGTTTACATCTGATTGCTTGAAGCTGTATACATTCTTTTACAAATCTACAATCTGTCTTGTCGATGATAAACATTTGGCTAAAGTGTGAATGGGTCAATGCTGCATATTTCAAATGCAAATGATAGACTAATAAACTAACAATGTATATTCGGTTAATCGATTATGTCAAATTGAATATGTGTTTGTTCAAATAATGTGCTCCATGACTCATGGTTCATAATGGTGCGGGATAATGTGAATAGTAATGCTAAAGTACTGATTGAGAACAGTGGGAAAGGTGAGAAACTAAGATAGACTACGGACAGTGGATCCAGAAACGTGATAGAGATCCTATTTGCGGGATAATCGCTTAACTCCCTTCTTGGTCGAGGATTTATCGCCTGATTTGGCACTTCGTGCAACGCCCGAGGGTCCTGCCACCGCTCGAGAAGTCATAACCTTTTGAGTTGAAGGAGTTGTTGCCTTTGGTTGCTCCTACTCTCTTGGACGACCAACCGGACTACGAGCAATCTGTGAGATTTTATTAGGGAGAAAAGGTATTATGAATCATACAAAAATGTAGTTAAGTATAGCTCTACATACCACATCCTGATTATCAGTGCTTAGAATAAAGTTGTGATCCAAAATGTTCTTCTTAGGCTTGAGTTCGACCTTCAAGTAGAGATCATCAAGAGTGATTGGTCCATCGTTATCGGGCAGGGGATACGGCTCTTTGAAGTACTCGTTCCAATACGTCCGGTAGTACTGTTTCGCATCAGACAGTGCCTGCTTTAGATTCGCGCGAAGCATCTCCTGCTTTTGGGGCTTATACGCTCTGGCAAAATTGGCAAGCATTTCTTCGCTTGGTGCAGGTGGATTCTTGGAGAACTTTCGAACTAACTCGTGTGAAGTCCATTTTCTGTGTAAGTGTTTGTTTGGGAATAATAAGTTTATAAAGTTTAAGGCTTAGTGATTAGATCTAAGTAAATAAAATTAGTTACTTACACTTTGCTATCAGGCCCAAACGGAATATAATGGACGTATTTGTTCGATGTGAAAAAGTACTTGTTCTCCCGATACTCGTACACTTTGGCAGGCCACCATAGATGACGATGTACCGCCCAGACGAGTGCGTGTGGATTCTCGCAAGGCATCACCATGTCCGTGCTGACGCGCACGGTGTTGATCTCGTAGTGGTTGCGATAACACGAGTCACACCGATTGATAAAGTCCATCTCAGTTAGCGCTGAGGTGATCAATCGGGTGCATTGCTCATTGAAATGCTTGTACAGGTCAGTGCGTGGTTCAAAGCCATGCAGCTTCTGCTGAAGTATCATGTAGCTATGACATATCTATGAATGGGCATCGAGAAATTATCAGATTTTGGTTCTGTGACTACTCGCTGGCTAATACTAGTTCATTTTGTTATGCCTAAGTCACGCGTCAGAGCGCCCAAATACACAAAATGCACATTGCACACTCACCTTCTTGATGTCAAACATGAACTCCTCGGCGCACTGATAGGCATCGATGGCACTTTGAGCCTTTTGCAGCATCCACTCCAGATCCACCTTATCCATGTCCTTGTGTTTGCCAAAATCGATTCGTTCAAAGGGCTCAAATGGACGGCCCATTTTCTTCTCTCCAGTGTCCTTATCCTGAATCATACCAGTTTCAAGCTTCAAACTCTTCACTGCGTACTCGTACATTGCGCCACTTCTCTCCAGAATTGATCTATCGCCGCTCGCTTCAAAGTCCTTTAACAATCCAAAGTGTTTGTTGTAGTACGCGCCAGCCTCTTTACGTGCACATTCAATGCACACAGTTGGATCGACAACTGATGAAAGTGTCCTTATCCAGGCCTGCTTTTCCGCGTACGCTTTGCAGCTCTCCGGTTTGTGTCTTCTGGGATGCGGAATCATAATCAACGATTTGAGCTTAGGCTCAGAGAAATTGTCGCTGGATCTGCACTTTGTGTGCCAGCCAAGGGAACAGCGACTACAGTGCACTAGTTTTTCTTTCTTTGCAGCGTGACATTCCCAGCAGTGCTTGTCGTTTGTCGTATCTTTTGCGCTTGAAACTGGTGCAGCACGATTGGCCACATTGATGGGCATCCTCTTCCTAGGAGTAGGCAAGAAAGGAACATTCGGCCGCTTCGGATATCGTCCTGGCATTGAGTTGCTTGTAGATTGCTGGTCAGACGAAGAGTCACTACTTTCACTCTCAGACTCAGATGTATCTGTTTGATTGGAAGTAGTTGGGACAGAAAGCTTTGCTTTATTGGATCGTGTTGCTGGACCACGGGAAGTAGATGCAATTGAATTGGTAGCAGTACTGACTGGTGCAGTAGGAACAATGGCATTTAGTTGAGAGTTGGCTTGTGGATCTGCTTGAGAAGTTGGATTAGCAGTAGAATTGGCTGGCCGCTTTTGTTTGCTACGTCCCAGTGCGGAACTTGTGCCAGCTTGTTCCTGTATGTTACCAATTGAGGCCTCATTTTGTTGGGTATTTTGTTCAACAATTCGGACACTTGCTCTGGGTGAGCTCTGCTGCGAAGAAGTCAATGCAACAGCCTTTGCTTGTTTCGATGGTGGTGGACCATCGGTGGAAGGCAATTCACTTTCGGCAGGTCTTTTCGTTGCTCTGGCCTCTGTTGCCTGTGATGTTGCTGCTTTTCTCAGGCTTAAATCAATGGGCCCAGCTTCTTGTTCATGTACTTCTTCAAGATGTAATGTTGCTGCCTTTCTCTGGCTTAAATCGAGGGGCCGAGCTTCTTGTTCATGTACTTCTTCAAGATGTAATGTTGCTGCCTTTCTCTGGCTTAAATCGAGGGGCCAAGCTTCTTGTTCATGTTCTTCTTCAAGATATGACGCAGGCTCTCTTATCTCCTGTTGCCGTGGTCGACAATACGACAATTCGGCATCGGCAGATGCCGGTCTCTGGGGCCGTTGGATATCTACCTGATTTTGGGCAGGAGCACGTTGGATTGCTGGTTCAGGTATAGGAGCAGGTTGGATTACTGGTGCAGGTGTTGGAGCTCGTTGGATAGCTGGCGAAGGTGCAGGAACTCGTTGGACACTTGGCACAGGTACAGGAGTTCGTTGGATAGCTCGCGAAGGTACTGGAGCTTGTTGGATAGCTGGCGACGGTACTGGAGCTTGTTTGATAGCTGGCACAGGTACAGGAGTTCGTTGGATAGCTGGCGAAGGTACTGGAGCTTGTTGGATAGCTGGCGAAGGTGCAGGGACTCGTTGGACAGTTGGCACAGGTACAGGAGTTCGTTGGATAGCTGGCGAAGGTACTGGAGCTTGTTGGATAGCTGGCGAAGGTGCAGGGACTCGTTGGATAGCTGGCGAAGGTGAAGGAACTCGTTGGATAGCTGGCGACGGTACTGGAGCTCGTTGGATAGCTGGCGAAGGTGCAGGAGCAGGTTGGATTACTGGTGCAGGTGTTGGAGCTCGTTGGATAGCTGGCGAAGGTGTAGGGACTCGTTGGACACTTGGCACAGGTACAGGAGTTCGTTGGATAGCTCGCGAAGGTACAGAAACTCGTTGGATAGCTGGCGAAGGTGAAGGAACTCGTTGGATAGCTGGCGACGGTACTGGAGCTTGTTGGATAGCTGGCGAAGGTGCAGGAACTCGTTGGATAGCTGGCGACGGTACTGGAGCTTGTTGGATAGCTGGCGACGGTACTGGAGCTTGTTGGATAGCTGGCAAAGGTGCAGGAACTCGTTGGACAGTTGGCACAGGTACGGGAGTTCGTTGGATAGCTGGTGCAGGTATTGGAGCAAGTTGGATTTCTGCTGTAGGTATTGGAGCATGTTGGACTGCTGCTGCAGTTATTGGACCACGTTGGGCTGCTGCGGCAGATATCGGAGCAGGTTGGACGGCTGCGGCAGGTATATGAACATTTGCCATCACAAGCATACGGGTTATTCTATCAAATTGAAGCGGAATATCCAAGTTGTGTCGATTGGCATCAAAAAATACTATAAATAAAGTCGGTGGACGCTTTCTGTAGTTCTTGGGCCGAAAAAGAATCAACAAAATTGTACATTCCATCAGGCAGTGGCGTGCCAGCTGGAGAAATAATGATTTCAAATTTAAAATTCCAATCAACTTTCTTGTATGATGGTGATCCGAGATAGTATGGAGCCGTTCCTCCCGCTCCTCTTAGTCTCGGAACAATCGCTGGCGAAATGTCAAATGATCGATTTCGATATTGGGCGCGCACCTGCAAGGCCACAGTTGGATGCACAACTGCGGTCGGATTTGCCTGAGGATTACCTTGAGGAGGCAATTGCTTTTGAGGATCTGCACGCTGTTCTGGAGAATTGTCAGGCTGCCTAGCCGCTGGTGATGCGCCTACATTCGGTGCTGCTGCTGCAACTACTACACCAACCGGTCTGTTGTTACTAATTGAAGGCGTATTTGAAGAAGCGGGACGTGCTGCCAAATTATCACTTGCACGACGTACAGGACCAGATGGATAGCGCACAGGGGCAGACTGGTTGACCACACAAGGAGGTGGGTTGGGTGAAGGGACATTTCCGTTAGCGTATTGATTGACAACACGCATGGGTCGATTAATTGGCCATGGGGATGGATTACTCGGTTGAATAATTCCTTGTGAGAATGGATTAGATGAATGTCTTGGTGGAATAATTCCACCGGGGTTTTGGTTTTGGTAAACGGGTTGCCGCATATTTTGCCTTTCCATTTTGAGTGTCTGCGTGTGGATGATGTCGATGGAGTGTCACAAAAGCGGTTGATGATAATGGGAAACAAACAATGCAGAGTAGACAGTGTCTGTAATTGCCTGGCTAGTTCATTCGTGGGTTGACCAAGGATGGCTCTTGACGGGAGTTGGGACTAAGACCGACGACTCACTATGCCTTCCATGCATGAACGCACAAGCACGATCGCCGAAGGGCAGTTTGGAGAGTGAAGAGAAAGACAAAACTAATTACAAATCGATGCACGGTGTGGATGGTTAGTCAATGGAAGACAGATGAGAAGAGTGTACGGATTATGACGATACGACGTGGCGGAGGACACACGCAAATGTTATGAGAAGCACGGTTTAGAGGAGAGATGGGAGAGAGGGTAGAGAGCAAACGAGAAAGAGAGATTGAGGGAGGGAGAGAGGAGAGGGGTGAGAGGCGAAAGTCAAAATGGCAGCGACAAGCCAGCAACTACGGTGCACCGCTGATTGCTGCACCTTCAAGGCACCGGCACCGATGCAGCAAACCACCGAACTGATGCAATTCTGAGAATGGCTTGATCCACCACCAGATGAGATGATGTGCTGAATCGGGTGTTTGTACGAGTTTGGGATTACGGGGTTGATGTTACTAGAATGGAGTAGCGAGATGGTAATTGACGGTAGTAGACTCGGCCAGTGAGCTCAATGCCTGAGACGCACTAACATTGACGGTCGTCCTTTAGTAGACGGTTGTATGAGTTCGGAGAGCGTGGGGAGAGGCCCTCCACTGGAGAGTGAATAGACGCACGAAACTAAAGGCGGCTTGGTGCTGCTGCTGTTGGTGTAGTACTCACAGAGGCGACAGCCGAATTAGTGAGCTTGAGTGTAACTCACTGTGAGTGTGTGTTTGTTGGCACACGGTGATTTATGATTTACACTTTGGATGTGTGATTTAGATGTTGGAACATAGTTTGAAAATTGACGATGTAAGGCTAATGCCTAGTTAGGCAGATGCTGTCCGACATCAAGTTCAACAAGTACTGACATTTACTCACTCAAGCCAGTTGGCTTTGTGTGATTGCAAAGGTTCACAGTGAGTGGTGGTGGTGGTGTGCTGCTGCTGCTGCCGACGTGGCAGAGGACATATGAAAGTCGAGCCAAGCCAACACGAAATGTCTCTGTGTGTTGTGTGCTGTGTGTGTGTTGGAAGAAGAGGAGAGCGAGAGTAGTTCAATAGCGTGCTCGAAGGGAGATCGGCACACCGCTTCTGCCACACACAGGACAACTCACAAGCAGTGAGAGCAGAGAGCGAGAGAGACGAGTGCATGTTATTTGCCTAGTTGCCTGGCTGGCTGGTTGGCACAGGCAGACCGGCCGGTCCGCACACATTTGTTCGCGCCGACAGATGTTCGCGCCCGTTTGTGATGTTCGCCCCGTCATGTGTTCGCGTCCGACATATGATCGCGTTGCTGTTCGCTTCATACATAAACCGGTTTTTACAAAGTCTAGATGAAAAGATGAAATGCCTATGCGCAGAAATCTGTTCCTTTTAAACAACTGATGTTGATCAGACCAAATTGATCTAATTAATGTTAAGTTATCTTAAATGAGTTCAAACATCCATTTTGTCACTATGGGACAGATTGGATGTTCATCTGATTACAATTTGAGTTTGAACATCCAATTTGTCCCGGTGGGACCAATTGGATGTTGACTAACCTAACGTGAATCTAACATTACGTTAACGATTGAACATCCAATCTGTCCCATAGTGACAAAATGGATGTTCAATGCAAATTTTATGATCAGGCCAACAACAATTATCCAGATCAATTATAATTTATCTAGCCAACTAAGAAACATTAAATTTTAAATTCATTTTCTTAAAATCCAATAACATAACTAATGTCGTCTGCATGCGTGAGTGCAGTGTTAGTTGAGTATGCAATGCGCTTGCCTATTACAAACCTGTTCGCTTACACTGTGAAAAGAGACGCATTGCCAGTAAATTGCCCGTTCGTGTGCGCGTGACGCGAACACGGGCAGACGCGAACAACTGTCGCAAAGCGGACCGGCCAGCAGGCAGGCAGGCAGGCAGGCAGGCAGGGCACAGGCACAGGCACATGCAAACACACAAAGAAGTAGTCAGAGTGTTAACACACAAATGCGGTGGTCGGCATTGTCCATATATGGAGCAATTTACAAATGTTGTTACTCATAGGGATGTATTAAAAATGAAAATTTTGGGCTGTGAACAAAATGCGCCACTGCATCAAAGTGTGCCATTGATGAAGTGTGCTCTCGGTGGGCACGGACCACGCCCGAGCGGCGCACACAGGCCTCGGATATTCGCTAAAAGTTTACACGGTGCCTTCAACTGTACTTTACACCGTGTAAAGTCTGAGGAAATAAAAAGTCATCTCGCCCTTTTTGATAAAAAGTAGTCTATCTTGCTTGATTTTTCACGTAGAAACCGAATCTGGTCTTGAAAGTGCTGAAATAAGCTAGGTTTTCCCGTTATCTGATGAAAACGAGATAACACTCGAATTGACCAAAATGGTCAAATAACATACAAAAAGTGGTCTATATTGCTTGATTTTTCACGTAGAAACCGAATCTGGTCTTTGTTGTGGAAATGTGGAAAATTGAGTTGATGGATCCTATCCTACAACAATTGGGTTAATGGATTCTATCCTACAATGAGTTGGTCGGGATTAATCCACAATTGGGCTGGTGGATTCTATCCCACAAAAGTTGGTTGCAATTTTACGAAAATTGAGTTGGTCGGGATTATCCCACAATGAGTTGGTCGGGATTATCCCACAATAAGTTGGTCGGGATTATCCCACAGTGAGTTTGTCGGGATTGTCCAACAATTGGGTTGATGGATTCTATCCACAATGAGTTGGTCGGGATTGACCAACAATTGGATTGATGGATCAAATCTAAAAAAGTGTTAGATGAAAACGTTACTAAATTTTCATGATAAAATTCTAATAATGACTTAAATCCAAAATGAATCGAGACATCAAATCAAGCCATATGATAATGTGGTATGGCAAAATGATTGATGAAATGAACTATGATATCAAATATCATCGAATCCTATCATGGATTCTATCCTACAACAATTGGGTTAATGGATTCTAACTCACAATTAATTGGTCGGGATTATCCTACAATTGGGCTGGTGGATTCTATCCCACAAAAAGTTGGCTGTGAGAATCGCTTATTAGCAGTTAATTTTACCATAAAAATCAATTGTTTGAAAAGATTTTATAATTGAGTTGCAAAAATAATATTAAGATATACCACGCATGATTCAATGAAT
This sequence comes from Rhizoglyphus robini, assembly GCA_023373905.1. NCBI lineage: Eukaryota > Metazoa > Arthropoda > Arachnida > Sarcoptiformes > Acaridae > Rhizoglyphus > Rhizoglyphus robini. Next base: position 38,032 of record JAKIJQ010000197.1, read on the forward strand.
CGCGCAATAAATAAAATATTAGGATATTAAGATTATACGGTAATGTGATAATTTCCTTTTGGTATTGGTGACCAAATTAGGAAAAGTTTATGTCCGAAATGGTTTCAAGCACAAAATAACAAAAAAATGCGTTGCAGGAAAGCAAAATGTTTTGAAATTTGACATTTCTTCAAAATAGAATATTTAATCATATCTCAAATTTTGTATACCGTGAGGAATTCTATAAAGCAAATTAAGTGCTTCTTGAAATTTGCCAATTTCGCTATATGATCCAAAGTTTTTGGCGAGGAATTATTCTCAATTTCGCCATTTTTGAGATAATAATAAATTCGACAGAACAATTGGGAAAAATTTTTAACTTGCAAATTTTGGTAAAACTTATGGTTTCTACAACTGGAGTACTAACGAAAAATATTTGTAAATTGGTTTCTATTTAATCAATATTCAAAATACACTACTTTCACGCAATATACCCATCATGCTCTACCACCTTTTGCACCCTTTTTCCAATGCTCTACAATCTTTTTGTACTCCCCACTCACTGTGTGTTGACTGAGGGGCGAGCACATTGTGTGTTTTCGTTTTTTGTATCCCATTGGTCGAGGATTTGATCATTTTGGCTAGTAAAAGTGTCTAATCAGTAGATATCGATCCCATGAAGGTAACCCATCATGCTCTACCACCTTTGCACCCCTTTTTCCAATGCTCTACAATCTTTTTGTACTCCCCACTCACTGTTTGTTGACTGAGGGAGAGCACATTGTGTGTTTGTTTTTGAATCTTATTAAATTCGTGGCTGTGAAGACACATGCCCAACTGCTAGGAATTTATGTCAGGATTATTTTTCCTAGTCCCAAAAATCATAATCTTAAAAGACATTAGCTATATTGTAAAAAGAACAATCAGACATTGCCATTTTAGTGTACTCAATATTCCAATCTTTGTATTTGTATTTTATTAAATTCGTGGCTGTGAAGACACATGCCTAACTGCTAGAAATTTATGTCGGGATTATTTTTCCTAGTCCCCAGAATCATAATCTTAAAAGACATTAGCTATATTGTCAAAGAAACAATCAGACATTGCCATTTTAGTATGATTAGGCGAAAAGCTTTTTAACTATCAAATGCTAGTTTTTTGATTCGAAGTTCACTTTTCTAGTGCAAATGTTGTCCTAAATTGTTAATTTGCGTATGAAATAAAAGATCCACTCTCTAAATTGGGTGTTGGCTGCGTGATAATAAGATCCACGTTGTCCAAAGTTTGTATTCCCCACTCACTGTGTACTGACTGATGGAGAGAGCACATTGTGTGTTTGGTCAATTTTTTTTTGAATCCCATTGGTCGAGGATTTGATCATTTTGGCTAATAAAAGTGTCTAATCAGAAGATACCGATTCCATGAAGTTAGTTCATCATGCTCTACCACCTTTTGAACAAGCTTTCTTATGCTCTACAATCTTTTTGTATTCCCACTCACTCACTGTGAGTTGACTGAGGTAGAGCACATTGTGTGTTTGGTCAATACTGTCATGTTTATGGCTTATGGTAGGGTTGTGTAATGCTTTTGTAGGGCACATGTGGGCTCTAAATGTTCACAAAAGTGTGCATTTTATGAAATTAATTCCATATCGGTGCTGCGTTGCATCAAAACTAATGATATGGACAATCTACGCGTAAAAATCTAATCATTTATCAATTAAAATTTCAATGAAAGAAATTCATTCCCCAACTTCTTTGTCAACTTGAGAAAAAGTTTCCGGCAATATATTTCCTCAATGTTTACGTTGGAGATTTTTGGTTTTTGGTTTGGTATTTGAGTATTACTCTACCCACCACCCTCTTATGTGTTTTAATTAGTTGATATGAGGTGAATCTACGAGAATTAGTGTATTACTTGAGGATGAATAAGGTATAGCGATGTTTTTCGATGATCGCAAATGTTCACGTACGAGTTTCCTCAATGTTTACGTTGGAGATTTTTGGTTTTTGGTTTGGTATTTGAGTATTACACTACCCACCACCCTCTTAGGTGTTTTAATTAGTTGATCTGAGGTGAATCTACGAGAATTAGTGTATTACTTGAGGATGAATAAGGTATAGCGATGTTTTTCGATGATCGCAAATGTTCACGTACGAGTTTCCTCAATGTTTACGTTGGAGATTTTTGGTTTTTGGTTTGTTATTTGAGTATTTCTACTACCCACCACCCTCTTATGTGTTTTAATTAGTTGATATGAAGTGAATCTACGAGAATTAGTGTATTACTTGAGGATGAATAAGGTATAGCGATGTTTTTCGATGATCGCAAATGTTCACATTCCAGTTTTCTCAATGTTTACGTTGAAGATTTTTGGTTTTTTGGTTTGGTATTTGAGTATTACTCTACCCACCACCCTCTTAGGTGTTTTAATAAGTAGATATGAAGTGAATCTACGAGGATTAGTGTCTTACTTGAGGATGAATAAGGTATAGCGATGTTTTTCGATGATCGCAAATGTTCACGTACGAGTTTCCTCAATGTTTACGTTGGAGATTTTTGGTTTTTGGTTTGTTATTTGAGTATTACTCTACCCACCACCCTCTTAGGTGTTTTAATTAGTTGATCTGAGGTGAATCTACGAGAATTAGTGTCTTACTTGAGGATGAATAAGGTATAGCGATGTTTTTCGATGGTCGCAAATGTTCACATTCGAGTTTCCTCAATGTTTACGTTGGAGATTTTTGGTTTTTTGGTTTGTTATTTCAGTATTTTACTACCCACCACCCTCTTATGTGTTTTAATTAGTTGATATGAAGTGAATCTACGAGAATTAGTGTATTACTTGAGGATGAATAAGGTATAGCGATGTTTTTCGATGGTCGCAAATGTTCACATTCGAGTTTTCTCAATGTTTACGTTGAAGATTTTTGGTTTTTGGTTTGGTATTTGAGTATTAATCTACCCACCACCCTCTTAGGTGTTTTAATAAGTAGATATGAAGTGCATCAACGAGGATTAGTGTCTTACTTGAGGATAAATAAGGTATAGCGATGTTTTTCGATGGTTGCAAATGTTCACGTACGAGTTTCCTCAATGTTTACGTTGGAGATTTTTGGTTTTTGGTTTGGTATTTGAGTATTACTCTACCCACCACCCTCTTAGGTGTTTTAATTAGTTGATATGAAGTGAATCTACGAGAATTAGTGTCTTACTTGAGGATGAATAAGGTATAGCGATGTTTTTCGATGATCGCAAATGTTCACGTACGAGTTTTCTCAATGTTTACGTTGGAGATTTTTGGTTTTTGGTTTGGTATTTGAGTATTACTCTACCCACCACCCTGTTAGGTGTTTTAATTAGTTGATATGAAGTGAATCTACGAGAATTAGTGTCTTACTTGAGGATGAATAAGGTATAGCGATGTTTTTCGATGGTCGCAAATGTTCACATTCGAGTTTCCTCAATGTTTACGTTGGAGATTTTTGGTTTTTGGTTTGTTATTTGAGTATTACACTACCCACCACCCTCTTATGTGTTTTAATTAGTTGATATGAAGTGAATCTACGAGAATTAGTGTATTACTTGAAGATGAATAAGGTATAGCGATGTTTTTCGATGGTTGCAAATGTTCACGTACGAGTTTCCTCAATGTTTACGTTGGAGATTTTTGGTTTTTGGTTTGGTATTTGAGTATTACTCTACCCACCACCCTCTTATGTGTTTTAATTAGTTGATATGAAGTGAATCTACGAGAATTAGTGTATTACTTGAGGATGAATAAGGTATAGCGATGTTTTTCGATGATCGCAAATGTTCACATTCGAGTTTCCTCAATGTTTACGTTGGAGATTTTTGGTTTTTGGTTTGGTATTTGAGTATTACTCTACCCACCACCCTCTTATGTGTTTTAATTAGTTGATATGAAGTGAATCTACGAGAATTAGTGTATTACTTGAGGATGAATAAGGTATAGCGATGTTTTTCGATGGTCGCAAATGTTCACATTCGAGTTTCCTCAATGTTTACTATAGAGATTTTTGGTTTTTGGTTTGTTATTTCAGTATTACACTACCCACCACCCTCTTATGTGTTTTAATTAGTTGATATGAAGTGAATCTACGAGAATTAGTGTATTACTTGAGGATGAATAAGGTATAGCGATGTTTTTCGATGGTCGCAAATGTTCACATTCGAGTTTCCTCAATGTTTACGTTGGAGATTTTTGGTTTTTTGGTTTGTTATTTGAGTATTACACTACCCACCACCCTCTTATGTGTTTTAATTAGTTGATATGAAGTGAATCTACGAGAATTAGTCTTACTTGAGGATGAATAAGGTATAGCGATGTTTTTCGATGATCGCAAATGTTTTTGTTTAACCCCACTCACTGTGAGTTGACTGAAAGAGAGAGAGAGAGAGAGAGCACATTGTGTGTTTGTTTTTTTGAATCCTATTGGTCGAGGATTTGATCATTTTGGCTAATTAAAGTGTCTAATCAGAAGATACCGATCCCATGAAAGTAATTCTTCATGCTCTACCACCTTTTGCACCCGTTATCTAATGCTCTACAATCTTTTTTGTTTTTCCCCACTCAATGTGAGTTGCCTGAGGTAGAGCACATTGTGTGTTTTATTCAATACTGTCTTGTTTATGGCTTATGGTTGGGTTGTGTAATGCTTTTGTAGGGCACATGTGGGCTCTAAATGTTCACAGAGGTGTGCATTTTATGAAAAGATTTCCATATCGGTGCTGCGTTGCATCAAAACTAATGATATGGACAATCTAAGCGAAATATCTAATTAGTTTTCAATTAACATATCAATGATTGGCTTATGGTATTGTTGTGTAATACCTTTGTATGGCTTATGTGGACTCTAAATGTTCACAGTGGTGTGCATTTGATGATAATTATTCCATATCGGTGCTGCGTTGCGATACACTAATGATATGGACAATCTAAGCGATGGAAATTTCCTGAATCTAGCCAATTTCCATTGCCGAGCTAAGCTTGTTCATCAAAATAGCCGATACAATTGGTATCGGCCATGGAAATTGGCTGATTCAAGCCAATTTCCAATGTATCGGCAATGGAAATTGGCTGAATCTAGCCAATTTCCAAGGTATCGGCAATGGAAATTGGCTAATTGGAAATCATCATCGCCACATCCACATCAGTTTGTGTGTGAGTGTGTGTCTGTGTCCAATGAGCATTTGGCATATGAAGGTTGTGTAACACTACCTTTGTCAGGTTGGTCACAATGCACAACAGTCATCATCACCACATCAGTGAGTGAGTGAGTGTGTGTCTGTGTCCAATGAGCATTTGCTATTTGGTATTTCACTTTTATAGTGCAAATGTTGTCCTAGATTGTTAATTTGCTTATGAATTAAAAGATCCACTCTCTAAATTGGGTGTTGGCCGAGTGAAAATAAGATCCACGTTGTCCAAAGTTTTCCACACCCAGGGCACCGTGTATGATTAGGTGAGCAGAGTGTGTGTTTTCGTTTTTTGAATCCTATTGGTCGAGGATTTGATCATTTTGGCTAATTAAAGTGTCTAATCTGTAGATATCGAACCCATGAAGGTTAATAATCATGCTCTACCACCTTTTGCACCCGTTTTCTAATGCTCTACAATCTTTTTGTTTTCCCCACTCACTGTGAGTTGACTGAGGTAGAGCACATTGTGTGTTTGTTTTTTGTATCCCATTGGTCGAGAATTTGATCATTTTGACTAATAAAAGTGTCTAATCAGTAGATACCGATCCCATGAAGGTAATTCATCATGCTCTACCACCTTTTGCACCCCTTTTTCCAATGCTCTACAATCTTTTTGTACTCCCCACTCACTGTGTGTCGACTGAGGGCGAGCACATTGTGTGTTTTCGTTTTTTGTATCCCATTGGTCGAGGATTTGATCATTTTGGCTAGTAAAAGTGTCTAATCAGTAGATATCGATCCCATGAAGGTAACCCATCATGCTCTACCACCTTTTGCACCCTTTTTCCAATGCTCTACAATCTTTTTGTACTCCCCACTCACTGTGTGTTGACTGAGGGAGAGCACATTGTGTGTTTTCGTTTTTTGTATCCCATTGGTCGAGGATTTGATCATTTTGGCTAGTAAAAGTGTCTAATCAGTAGATACCGATCCCATGAAGGTAATTCATCATGCTCTACCACCTTTTGCACCCGTTTTCTAATGCTCTACAATCTTTTTGTATTCCCCCACTCACTGTGAGTTGACTGAGGTAGAGCACATTGTGTGTTTGTTTTTTGAATCTTATTAAATTCGTGGCTGTGAAGACACATGCCCAACTGCTAGAAATTTATGTCAGGATTATTTTTCCTAGTCCCAAGAATCATAATCTTAAAAGACATTAGCTATATTGTCAAAGGAACAATCAGACATTGCCATTTTAGTGTACTCAATATTCCAATATTATTATTTGAATCTTATTAAATTCGTGGCTGTGAAGACACATGCCCAACTGCTAGAAATTTATGTCAGGATTATTTTTCCTAGTCCCAAAAATCATAATCTTAAAAGACATTAGCTATATTGTTAAAGGAACAATCAGACATTGCCATTTTAGTATGATTAGGTGAAAAGCTTTTTAACTATCAAATGCTAGTTTTTTGATTCGAAGTTCACTTTTCTAGTGCAAATGTTGTCCTAAATTGTTAATTTGCGTATGAAATAAAAGATCCACTCTCTAAATTGGGTGTTGGCTGCGTGATAATAAGATCCACGTTGTCCAAAGTTTGTATTCTCCACTCACTGTGAGTTGACTGATAGAGAGGGCACTGTATGTGGTTGGTCAATTTGTTTTTGTATCCCATTGGTCGAGGATTTGATCATTTTGGCTAGTAAAAGTGTCTAATCAGTAGATAGCGATCCCATGAAGGTATTTCATCATGCTCTACCACCTTTTGCACCCCTTTTCTAATGCTCTACAATCCTTTTGTATTCCCACTCTCTCACTGTGAGTTGACTGAGAGAGGGCACATTGTGTGTTTGTTTTTTGAATCTTATTAAATTCGTGGCTGTGAAGACACATGCCCAACTGCTAGGAATTTATGTCAGGATTATTTTTCCTAGTCCCAAGAATCATAATCTTAAAAGACATTAGCTATATTGTCAAAGGAACAATCAGACATTGCCATTTTAGTGTACTCAATATTCCAATCTTATTATTTGAATTTTATTAAATTCGTGGCTGTGAAGACACATGCCCAACTGCTAGAAATTTATGTCAGGATTATTTTTCCTAGTCCCAAGAATCATAATCTTAAAAGACATTAGCTATATTGTCAAAGGAACAATCAGACATTGCCATTTTAGTATGATTAGGTGAAAAGCTTTTTAACTATCAAATGCTAGTTTTTTGATTCGAAGTTCACTTTTCTAGTGCAAATGTTGTCCTAAATTGTTAATTTGCGTATGAAATAAAAGATCCACTCTCTAAATTGGGTGTTGGCTGCGTGATAATAAGATCCACGTTGTCCAAAGTTTGTATTCTCCACTCACTGTGAGTTGACTGAGAGAGGGCACTGTATGTGGTTGGTCAATTTGTTTTTGTATCCTATTGGTCGAGGATTTGATCATTTTGGCTATTAAAAGTGTCTAATCAGTAGATAGCGATCCCATGAAGGTATTTCATCATGCTCTACCACCTTTTGCACGCGTTTTCTAATGCTCTACAATCCTTTTGTATTCCCACTCTCTCACTGTGAGTTGACTGAGAGAGGGCACTGTATGTGGTTGGTCAATTTGTTTTTGTATCCCATTGGTCGAGGATTTGATCATTTTGGCTAATAAAAGTGTCTAATCAGTAGATACCGATCCCATGAAGGTATTTCATCATGCTCTACCACCTTTTGCACCCGTTTTCTAATGCTCTACAATCTTTTTGTTTTCCCCCTCTCACTGTGAGTTGACTGAGGGAGAGCACATTGTGTGTTTGTTTTTTGAATCTTATTAAATTCGTGGCTGTGAAGACACATGCCCAACTGCTAGAAATTTATGTCAGGATTATTTTTCCTAGTCCCAAAAATCATAATCTTAAAAGACATTAGCTATATTGTCAAAGGAACAATCCGACATTGCCATTTTAGTATACTCAATATTCCAATCTTTGTTTTTGAATCTAATTTAATTCGTGGCTGTGGAGACACATGCCCAACTGCTAGAAATTTATGTCAGGATTATTTTTCCTAGTCCCAAAAATCATAATCTTAAAAGACATTAGCTATATTGTCAAAGGAACAATCAGACATTGCCATTTTAGTATGATTAGGTGAAAAAGCTTTTTAACTATCAAATGCTAGTTTTTTGATTCGAAGTTCACTTTTCTAGTGCAAATGTTGTCCTAAATTGTTAATTTGCGTATGAAATAAAAGATCCACTCTCTAAATTGGGTGTTGGCTGCGTGATAATAAGATCCACGTTGTCCAAAGTTTGTATTCTCCACTCACTGTGAGTTGACTGAGAGAGAGGGCACTCTGTGTGGTTGGTCAATTTGTTTTTGTATCCCATTGGTCGAGGATTTGATCATTTTGGCTAATAAAAGTGTCTAATCAGAAGATACCGATTCCATGAAGTTAGTTCATCATGCTCTACCACCTTTTGAACAAGTTTTCTTATGCTCTACAATCTTTTTGTATTCCCACTCACTCACTGTGAGTTGACTGAGGTAGAGCACATTGTGTGTTTGGTCAATACTGTCATGTTTATGGCTTATGGTAGGGTTGTGTAATGCTTTTGTAAGACACATGTGGGCTCTAAATGTTCACAGAGGTGTGCATTAGATGTTAATAATTCCATATCGGTGCTGGGTTGCATCAAAACTAATGATATGGACAATCTACGCGAAAAATCTAATCATTTTTCAATTAAAATATCAATGAAAGAAATTCATTCCCCAACTTCTTTGTCAACTTGAGAAAAAGTTTCCGGCAATATATTTCCTCAATGTTTACGTTGGAGATTTTTGGTTTTTTGGTTTGGTATTTGAGTATTACTCTACCCACCACCCTCTTAGGTGTTTTAATTAGTTGATATGAAGTGAATCTACGAGAATTATTGTATCATGTGTTCCTAATTGTTATGAAATATCTCGATGAGGGGGAGGAATGAGGAGGAGGAAAGTTGTCACTGTAACAGTCTAGATGGCGCTAGTGCTTGTGCACTGTGAACGCTACACTCGCGCGAGTGGGCCACTCGCAGTGGCTCAGTCACTGTAGCTGCCTTGTTTGGCTATTGTGTGAGTGAGTGCTCGAGAGTGGAGTAACGACATTTCGTTGTTTTGACTCAATTTGTTTGATTGTTTGTTTCTCCAAAATGAATACTCCAACCAAGTCTAGCATTCGTAAGAGATGCTATAAATTGTATACTTCTGGCACAACTTATAGTAGTGCTCTCAGACAGTTACGATCAGAGTTTGGAGCAAAATCGGTGTCAACCGCGTATGTCAGTAGAAGGTACAAAGAATTTGAGAATGGTTCAACTGTTTCTCCTTCAAAGTTTATTTCAATCGACATTGACAGCGAAAACCAACCTTTCCCCAATGATCTTATCAAAGACCCACTTCGTTTTGATCACAATTTGCCAGTTTCACCATACAAACGTTCACGTAACTCTGATTTTACTTCATCACCTATTTCTGCTGTCACATCTTTCCCTCTATGTAATGTCACAAATTGCACATTTGATCCAACCAACTTCAGCTCACCTTATGTCAACAAACCTCCATTTTGGTCATTATCCTCAGCTGCTTCTTTTTCTAATTCTTTGGACATTTCTATTGATAATTCAAATTCAATTTCTTCGCAACCACCTCACCATTCGTCAATTTCACCTTCACTCGTTGTATCGTCTTCTGGCTACTCTTCTTGTGTTGACAATTCAACTGATCGAGTCAACAATTTGTTCACTTCTTTCGAATTCGACGACAACCACATTTCTTCACTTCCAACTGTCTCGCCTGTTTCAGTGATTTATGATTCGGATCTTCAATTGAATGGTGAATGTCCAGCTGATTGTGATGTGCAAATCGATGATGATTCCGACAATATAACCGAATTCTGTGATTACGAAAAAGAAGATGTAGGCGTTTTGGTTGGGAAATCGTTGACTAAACCGGAATTACGGTTGTTAATTTTCCATTGCTTTGCGGATAAAATGAGTCCTACTAAAGCTACCGAGCACCTTGGAGGACTATACGGTAGAAAGCTGTTCTCGTTGACCACAGTCTACCGATGGATGGCTCGATTTAGAGTTGGTGCTTTTCAGCGTAGCGATTGTTTCAAAAGTGGACGACCTCAAAAAGTCACCAATGATCAACTCAAACGATACATTGAAGACAATCCTCTTGCATTGTCATGTGATATTGCAGAGGAGTTTCACGTGGCTCCGTCAACTATCTACAGGCGAATGGGTGCAATGGGTTATCGGCTTAAGCTGGACAAATGGGTCCCTTATGCCATTAACGAGAAGAACAAGGAGAGACGTGTGGAGCATTGTACCCAACTCAAGGCAATGTTGTCGAAGCGAAATTTCCTTGATCACATGATCACGTGTGATGAGAAGTGGATTCACTTTGACAACTCTGAACGTGCGCGTCATTGGCGTTTGAGTGGTGTGCTTGAGGGAGCGAAACTGCAATGTCCCAAACCGAACTTCCACGGCAAGAAAGTGATGCTCATTGCTTTTTGGGATGTTTGGGGCATTGTGCATTATGAATTCTTGCCAGCAGGTTTGTATTATATTTATTCAATTGTCCAATGTTGAGAATATTTGGTCTTGATTGTTTCTGTCGAAATGATTACTTGAGATTTAGAGGATTTTGCTTTTCATAATCGTAAAGAGTACAAATGACCATTTGGATCAATTGCTTTCGAAACTAGGCTTCATGTTTAGTCAACATTGTTGACTAGTGCACCGTATTTCATGTGATAACCAAATTATTTGGCTTTGGGACGTCCACGAGGTCGACATCCACTGACTGGAGTAATGGTGACATTTAAGCGTGAATCTTGTGGCCGAAGTACATGACCAAATCATTTGGCTCTTAATGATTTAACTTTAGTAATGATTAGTTGATTAGTATCATGCATTAGACGGATAACAATTTTGAACAGAAATTTTCAGAGGACAATAAATAAATAGACTTTTTGAGGTCATTTTGGTTTGTTTGCTTATTCGTATCGATTTCAGGTAAATCGATTGATTCGGAGTACTACGTGCAAGTTCTTGGTCGTGTCCGTGATGCAGTGAACAAGAATAGACCACGTTTGCGATCTCGGACAATCTACCTGCAGCAGGACAATGCTCGCCCGCACACCGCGAAGAACACGATGAAGTTCATCAACGAATCCTTGAAGTGGAAGCTTGTCCCGCACCCACCGTACTCTCCCGACGTTGCCCCCAGCGACTACCATCTCTTCTCCCACATGGCCAACAAGTTGCGTGGTAGAAAGTTCAAGACCAAGAAGGAAGTCGAAGACTTTATGGTCGAGTACTTGGCTGACTTGAAGGAAAACAACCCAGAGTTTTTCCGAAAAGGCATTGAAAAGTTGCCATTGCTCTGGGACAAGTGCATTGCCGCCGGTGGCAATTATTTTGATTAATTAATTTATTTAATTTGATGTAATTTTATTATTTTATTGTTGCACTTGTTTTGAAATATTTTATTTTGATTTGTCTTGATTGTGATACAATTTTCCAATATTACGAATAACTAGTCCCCTCGATTGATCAGATCATTTGAAATGCAATAAATGAATCAAAATCTAATCATATTTATTGAGTTATAATAAACCATAAGTTGTGATTGTCAAATCGTTTTGGATTGTTGGATTATGAAAAAATTAGAGTTGTTCTGGATAATGTTTAATTTGATTATGACTGGACATTGTGGGCAAATAAATCTGCAATGAAATTATGATCACACTTATGGGATTCATATTTGTAGAATAACAACAAAATAATCTAAATACAAAAAATATTCACAAAGAGTAAGTGTGGCCGGCCAAACGCTGCACTGCAGAAGCTCAAAACAACAAAACAACAAGTGTCAACATTTTTTAATAGAACCGGTAGCGCCATCTAGACTGTTACAGTGACAACTTTCCTCCTCCTCATTCCTCCTCCTCATCGAGATATTTCATAACAATTAGGAACACCTGATATTACTTGAGGATGAATAAGGTATAGCGATGTTTTTCGATGGTCGCAAAGGTTCACATTCGAGTTTCCTCAATGTTTACGTTGGAGATTTTTGTCAATTAGAGAGAGAGAGTCAATTAGTGTCCTCGAGTATATCGACCACCGGGACATCTCATACCATCTGCGCGTGAAGAAGAAGTCTTCCCCCGGACTTGACGGAATACGCGCCACAGATCTACTATACCATCTACACGTAGTCAAGGTGATGCTGAACGCATGCTTATGGACGCAAGATATTCCCGACGACTGGCGGAAATTGACCACTTCGCTCATTCCCAAGAAAGTGTCTACCAACCCGGCCGATTACCGTCCCATCACGGTTGGTTCGATCGCCTATCGCACCTTCACCGCCATCTTAGCCCGACGACTGCAAGACCAGCTTGAACCGCATCCATGTCAGAAAGGCTTTCTACCGATGGATGGCACTCATGAAGCGATCACCGTCTGTCGCTACCTATCCCATAAAAAGGTCATCATTGCTGGAATTGACGTTTCGAAGGCCTTCGATGCTGTTAGCCAAGAATCCATCTTTGTGATCTGCAGAGCAAATGGAATGAAACAGACGGACATTAACCTTCTACGGAATATGTACCGCGACGGTCAAACTATTCTGAAGTTCAAGGACCAGAGGTCAAGGAAGATTTGGATCAGGAGAGGGGTGAAGCAAGGTTGTCCCTTGAGCCCGATCCTATTCAATTTAGTGATCGACCAGTTACTTCGAACCCTTGACCTATCGCACATGGGATTCCCAATCGGTGGGCGGTTCCTTCGATGCCTCGCTTTTGCGGATGACTCTCTTCTCGCCGGAAAGAATGAGCAAGAGATTGAAGTGCTGGCAGCCATCTCGATTGAGTTATACCGCAAAGTTGGACTGAAGATTAATGCGTCGAAAACTGTCCTCTTTGGGTCGAGCGAGCAAATCTCAATCGATGGCGAATCGATTGCTCCAGTAATCTCCTTCCGTTATCTGGGAGCGATTATTGACGAAGACGATAGTCACCGATTCAAGTCTACCGACATTTGCTTCAAGCTGCATCGAATCACGTCAGCTCTCCTTTCCCCTGCCCAAAAGTTGTACCTCATCAAGAACCATCTCATCCCCGAAACAATTCACCGATTGGTTCACGAGAAGTCTTTAGCATCTACTCTCGGTGAAATTGATTGTCGTATTCGAAAAGCGGTGAAGGGTATTCTATCACTTTCGCCTCAGACCCCTACCTCCTTTTTCTACCTCTCAAACAAGTTTGGAGGTCTCGCACTACCACAACTACGTTTTGATGTTCCAAGAATTGCACTCAACCGCATGAACAGGCTTGCGCAGTCGAACTCCTGGTTTGTGCGTGCAATGACTCAATCAAGATGGTTCCAAGGTGAAATTTCTCGAATCAATCGTCTGTGTCCAGCAGCGAATAACAACCAACAGCGACTGTTGAGAGACATCCGTAGAATAAACGATGGTCATATTAACTTCCTGATTGGTGGCTCAATCGTCAACAAACATCTATCAGGAATGACAGATCTTTCTGAAGAGAAAAAGAAGAAATTCGTACAGATTCGAGGTGGCGCTATGCTCGACAGAGAGGAGTACTGCCTTCACTGCCAACAGCCGAAAACTATGTTCCACGTTCTGAACATATGTGAACTGTCTCGAACTGATCAAAATGCTCGTCACGATCGGATATTAGACCGAATCGAATCTTTCATGCGATCACACTATCTGTCTTGTTATCGTGAACAGAGAATTTATTTCGAGGAACTGGTGGTCCCGGGTGAGCGAGTTGATGCAAGTGGACGAAAGTACCTAGTTCCCGATCTAATACTCGTTAAACCTGAACGCAAAACTGCATACTGCTTTGATGTTGGAGTGAGCTACGAGTTCAACGCCAGCAGTTTGGACAATTATGACAAGACCAAAAGAGACAAGTACAGTAGGATCGCGGCCAAAATCATCGAGTGGATCCGCCAACAAGGCCACATTGACGTCATTCATCTCCATGTCTACGGACTCATTTTCGGATCTCGCGGGGCAATCCACAACGTTTGTCTGAACCTTCTGAAGGACACCTTTCGGATGCCTCCGCGTTTGATTGAAAATTTGATGGTAGACTGTGCATGTGACTCGTACGACATGGTCATTAAGTTTCGTAATTGGGATCCTCCCATAACCTAAGTCTTTTTGTGATTTATATGTTCAAACGAACATTACTCTAACTGTAAATAGTCTCTATATATATCTATCTATATCTATCCTGTAATCTTTTATACTTTAAACTGTATCTTTTCATTTTTATTAATAAATTCGACCATATGAAAAAAAACAACAAAACAACAAGTGTCAACATTTTTAATAGAACCGGTAGCGCCATCTAGACTGTTACAGTGACAACTTTCCTCCTCCTCATTCCTCCTCCTCATCGAGATATTTCATAACAATTAGGAACACCTGATATTACTTGAGGATGAATAAGGTATAGCGATGTTTTTCGATGGTCGCAAAGGTTCACATTCGAGTTTCCTCAATGTTTACGTTGGAGATTTTTGGTTTTTGGTTTGTTATTTGAGTATTACACTACCCACCACCCTCTTATGTGTTTTAATTAGTTGATATGAAGTGAATCTACGAGAATTAGTGTATTACTTGAGGATGAATAAGGTATAGCGATGTTTTTCGATGGTCGCAAATGTTCACATTCGAGTTTCCTCAATGTTTACGTTGGAGATTTTTGGTTTTTTGGTTTGTTATTTTAGTATTACACTACCCACCGCCCTCTTATGTGTTTTAATTAGTTGATATGAAGTGAATCTACGAGAATTAGTGTATTACTTGAAGATGAATAAGGTATAGCGATGTTTTTCGATGGTCGCAAATGTTCACATTCGAGTTTCCTCAATGTCCATATCGGTGCCGCAACTGTCCATATCGGTGCAGCAACCGTCCATATCGGTGCCGCAAATGTCCATATCAGTGCCGCAACTGTCTATATCAGTGCCGCAACTGTCAATATCGGGGCCGCAACTATCCATATCGGGGCCGCAACTCATCCTCGGACTGATACTAAAAAAAGTATCAGTACGAGGATAACTGTTCGTATGAGTGCCGCAACTGTCCATATCGGTGCCGCAACTCATCCTCGGACTGATACTCAAAAAAGTATCAGTACGAGGATAACTGTTCGTATGAGTGCCGCAACTATCCATATCGGTGCCGCAACTATCCATATCGGTGCCGCAACTATACAAATCGGTGCCGCAACTGTCCATATCGGTGACGCAAATGTCCATATCGGTGCCGCAAATGTCCATATCAGTGCCGCAACTGTCCATATTGGTGCCGCAACTATCCATATCGGTGCCGCAACTATACAAATCGGTGCCGCAACTGTCCATATCGGTGACGCAAATGTCCATATCGGTGCCGCAAATGTCCATATCAGTGCCGCAACTGTCCATATCAGTGCCGCAACTGTCCATATCAGTGCCGCAACTCATCCTCGGACTGATACTCAAAAAAGTATCAGTACGAGGATAACTGTTCGTATGAGGGCCGCAACTATCCATATCAGTGCCGCAACAATCCATATCAGTGCCGAAACTGTCCATATCGGTGCCGCAACCGTCCATATCGGTGCCGAAACTGTCCATATCGGTGCCGGAAACCGTCCATATCGGTGCCGAAACTGTCCATATCAGTGCCGCAACTGTCCATATTGGTGCCGCAACTATCCATATCGGTGCCGCAACTATACAAATCGGTGCCGCAACTGTCCATATCGGTGCCGCAACCGTCCATATCGGTGCCGCATATGTCTGTCAGGTTCCATATTTTATGGAACATGATTTTTACGAAATGTTTATTTCGATTTTATTTAATAAATAATTAATTTAATATTTTAATCGAGAAAATAATAGTTAATAATATATTTAGCCTATAATTAATCAGGTTTGATTAATTCTATTAATTTAATATTTAATTTTATATTTAAGAATTGAGTCTTTCATTCGATAGGATCTATCGATTGATTAAAAATATCGAACTTTAACACGATCGATTGATTCGTCATGCAAGCAATGTATTTGCATTTGCACCTTGTGACTCTCTCCCGCTCGGTGATAAAAACAACCCGAAAGGCAATAAAAGCAGCACGACGGCGAGGGGTGATCGCGTTTGCGATAAGCACAAAACAGTCACATTGAAAGTTCGCTCTTTAGACCTTTTCGTTTCGTTCGGAATGATATGTGAAAAAGTGATTTTGATGAGTCAAGCATAAATTACAATAATGCAAATCTCAACATAATATAATCACAAATTGAACACTTTCGATCCCCTCTCGAAAGACACTCTCACCAACTCACATACCAAATATCGAATTACACCTCGCTAACAAGTCACAGTCCTCATTTGGCTTGGCCGGCAGAGAGCGATAAACAATCGCGAACTGCGGCAATAAAAATCACACTTTGACCATGGCGCAAAAAGTGATCGGCGAGTAGTGCTGCCAAAGCAAGGTCAAAACAGCACACACACACAAACACTGAACACTAAACAAAACGAGCCAAATGGCGCAGCAACACATGAGATCAACAAACATACAAGGTCTCATGCTAGTTATCTATCTTACGTGTTCAGGCTATTCCCCCTTCTTTCATCTTTCCTCCCTCTTATGACTGTCCATCTTGGTGTAGCAAAACGCCCAATGCAAAACGCTACAGCCAATCGAACAACACAAATCTATCTTGTTCATTCTGAACACAGACTCCTCCATGGTTAGGCTCCCCAAGTGTCCGGTCATAGTTTATAAAAGTCGCTGTCAACACAACGAACAGCAGCAGAGTTTCACTACTAAAAACTCTTGTCTCCGTCCTGGTTACTACGACAAGTATCACCATCATCCGCCTCACTCAACATCCGGTTGGACTTAACCAAATCACACTCATTTGGTTTGTGACGGCAATCTCTCGACTTATGTCTCTCACTTCCCGTCTCATCATCAATGGAACGATTAACGCTTGTTCATTCGCTCCTCGAGATCGGGCAACTCATCAAGCAAGTGTGAGATCGTGATCGAACACTGCAACTGGACGCGTGTCAATCAACAATCGCGTTCTTCATCAATCAACCCTTCTGTACGTGTCCTGTGGGATTCAAGAAGGCAAACTTCAGACTTATGTCTCTCACTTCCCGTCTCATCATCAATGGAACGTCTAACGATTGTTCATTCGTTCTCGAGATCGGGCAACTCATAATGCAAGTGTGAGATGGTCATCGAACACTGCAACTTGACGTATTCGTCTATTTTCTTCATTAACATTCACGTTAATCATCATTCAACCTTCTGTGCGTGTCTCGTGTCTTGTGACCAGTGTCAACGTGCATTAGTTCTTCAATCTCCGTGCTCCGTTCTACTTTTCCTCAAATTGAACAATGTTGAACTCGCTCATCGTGTCACCTGTCTGTACTTTGCTTCTTCCATCTGATCAAGGTCAACTCGTACTCGTCTAGCGTCCAACACGCACAACACTCACCATTCACCCTCTTCTTCTTCTACTCAACTGTAGAGAACAACTTTGACCTTTGACGTTTGTCAAGTCCGTCTATCTTCTTCTTCTACTCATCTGTAATATAGTCTGCTGAGATCAACCATGACCTTTGGCGTTTGTCACTGTCGTCTACTCCTTCATAACTCAAAATACAACTCATCAACCCTAATCATTATTTTATCTTTTGTTCTACCTTCTTATCTTATCAATAATCAATAAATCATTCAACAATACAGTTTTGGTTGTTCTCCGTTTTTATTGGTCTCATTGGTCTGGTCTATTCATTCATTCATTACGTGGGTTTGGTCTGCTCTTATCTATCCCTTGGTTGGGTTAGCATTGTAGTCGATTGACTCACACGCCATCTAGTGGTTGCCATCATAACCACTAGTCATAACAAACCCAACCCAACCAAACCACTTTCCTTACCTACCTACATGTCTATATCGGTGCCGCAAATGTCCATATCAGTGCCGCAAATCATCCTCGGACTGATACTCAAAAAAGTATCAGTACGAGGATAACTGTTCGTATATGTGCGGCAACTGTCCATATCGGTGCCGCAACTGTCCATATCGGTGCCGCAACTGTCCATATCGGTGACGCAAATGTCCATATCGGGGCCGCAACTATCCATATCAGTGCCGCAACTGTCCATATCGGTGCCGCAACTGTCCATATCGGTGCCGCAACTGTCCATATCAGTGCCGCAACTGTCCATATCGGTGCCGCAACTATCCATATCGGTGCCGAAACTATACAAATCGGTGCTGCAACTGTCCATATCGGTGCCGCAAATGTCTATATCGGTGCCGCAAATGTCCATATCAGTGCCGCAAATCATCCTCGGACTGATACTCAAAAAAGTATCATCGAAAAACATCGCTATACCTTATTCATCCTCAAGTAAGACACTAATTCTCGTAGATTCACTTCATATCAACTAATTAAAAACACCTAAGAGGGTGGTGGGTAGAGTAATACTCAAATAACAAACCAAAAACCAAAAATCTCCAACGTAAACATTGAGAAAACTCGTACGTGAACATTTGCGACCATCGAAAAAAATCGCTATACCTTATTCATCCTCAAGTAAGACACTAATTCTCGTAGATTCATTTCATATCAACTAATTAAAACACCTAAGAGGGTGGTGGGTAGAGTAATACTCAAATAACAAACCAAAAACCCAAAATATTAAACGTAAACATTGAGGAAACTCGAATGTGAACATTTGCGATCATCGAAAAAAAATCGCTATACCTTATTCATCCTCAAGTAAGACACTAATTCTCGTAGATTCACTTCATATCAACTAATTAAAACACATAAGAGGGTGGTGGGTAGAGTAATACTCAAATACCAAACCAAAAACCAAAAATCTCCAACGTAAACATTGAGGAAACTCGTATGTGAACATTTGCGATCATCGAAAAACATCGCTATACCTTATTCATCTTCAAGTAAGACACTAATTCTCGTAGATTCACTTCAGATCAACTAATTAAAACACCTAAGAGGGTGGTGGGTAGAGTAATACTCAAATACCAAACCAAAAACCAAAAATATCCAACGTAAACATTGAGGAAACTCGTACGTGAACATTTGCATTGATAAGAAGAGTTATCATCGTACTGATACTCCGAGTATCCGTACGTGGATGAGTTGCGGAACTAATTGGAACAGTTGCGGCAGTCATAGGAACAGTTGCGGCACTCATTAGAACAGTTGCGGCACTCATTAAAACAGTTGCGGCACTGATAGGATGAGTTATCCTCGTTCTGATACTCCGAGTATCCGTACGAGGATGAGTTGCGGCACTGATTGGAACAGTTGCGGCAGTCATAGGAACAGTTGCGGCACTCATTAGAACAGTTGCGGCACTAATAGGATGAGTTATCCTCATACTGATACTCCGAGTATCCGTACGAGGATGAGTTGCGGCACTGATTGGAACAGTTGCGGCAGTCATAGTAACAGTTGCGGCACTCATTAAAACAGTTGCGGCACTGATAGGATGAGTTATCCTCGTTCTGATACTCCGAGTATCCGTACGAGGATGAGTTGCGGCACTGATTGGAACAGTTGCGGCAGTCATAGGAACAGTTGCGGCACTCATTAGAACAGTTGCGGCACTAATAGGATGAGTTATCCTCATACTGATACTCCGAGTATCCGTACGAGGATGAGTTGCGGCACTGATTGGAACAGTTGCGGCAGTCATAGGAACAGTTGCGGCACTGATAGGATGAGTTATCCTCGTACTGATACTCCGAGTATCCGTACGAGGATGAGTTGCGGCACTGATTGGAACATTTGCGGCAGTCATAGGAACAGTTGCGGCACTGATAGGATGAGTTATCCTCGTACTGATACTCCGAGTATCCGTACGAGGATGAGTTGCGGAACTGATTGGAACAGTTGCGGCAGTCATAGGAACAGTTGCGGCACTCATTAGAACAGTTGCGGGACTCATTAGAACAGTTGCGGCACTGATTGGAACATTTGCGGCAGTCATAGGAACAGTTGCGGCACTGATAGGATGAGTTATCCTCGTACTGATACTCCGAGTATCCGTACGAGGATGAGTTGCGGAACTGATTGGAACAGTTGCCGCAGTCATAGGAACAGTTGCGGCAGTCATAGGAACAGTTGCGGCACTCATAGGAACAGTTGCGGCACTGATAGGATGAGTTATCCTCGTTCTGATACTCCAAGTATCCGTACGAGGATAAGTTGCGGCACTGATTGGAACAGTTGCGGCAGTCATAGGAACAGTTGCGGCAGTCATAAGGAACAGTTGCGGCACTGATAGGATGAGTTATCCTCGTACTGATACTCCGAGTATCCGTACGAGGATGAGTTGCGGCACTGATTGGAACATTTGCGGCAGTCATAGGAACAGTTGCGGCACTGATAGGATGAGTTATCCTCGTACTGATACTCCGATTATCCGTACGAGGATGAGTTGCGGCACTGATTGCAACAGTTGCGGCAGTCATAGGAACAGTTGCGGCAGTCATAAGGAACAGTTGCGGCACTGATAGGATGAGTTATCCTCGTACTGATACTCCGAGTATCCGTACGAGGATGAGTTGCGGCACTGATTGGAACATTTGCGGCACTGATAGGATGAGTTATCCTCGTACTGATACTCCGAGTATCCGTACGAGGATGAGTTGCGGCACTGATTGGAACATTTGCGGCACTGATTGGAACAGTTGCGGCACAGACAGTCAACTCACAGTGAGAGAGTGGGAATACAAAAGGATTGTAGAGCATTAGAAAACGGGTGCAAAAGTCGGTAGAGCTTGATGAATTACCTTCATGGGATCGTTATCTACTGAGTAGACACTTCTATTAGCCAAAATGATCAAATCTTCGACCAATAGGATTTATAAAACAAACACACAATGTGCTCTCTCTCTCTCAGTCAACACACAGTGAGTGGGAATACAAAAAGATTGTAGAGCATTAGAAAACGGGTGCAAAAGGTGGTAGAGCATGATGAAATACCTTCATGGGATCGCTATCTACTGATTAGACACTTTTACTAGCCAAAATGATCAAATCCTCGACCAATGGGATTCAAAAAACAAACACACAATGTGCTCTCTCCCTCAGTCAACTCACTGTGAGTAGGGGGAAAACAAAAAGATTGTAGAGCATTAGAAAACGGATGCAAAAGTTGGTAGAGCATGATGGGTTACCTTCATGGGATCGTTATCTACTGATTAGACACTTCTATTAGCCAAAATGATCAAATCCTCGACCAATAGGATTCAAAAAACAAACACACAATGTGCTCTACCACAGTCAACCTGACATTGAAGGTTGTGTTACACAACCTTCATATACCAAATGCTCATTGGACACAGGTACACACTCACACACACAATACACACGATACTGATGGACAACGTGGATCTTATTATCACGCAGCCAACACCCAATTTAGAGAGTGGATCTTTTATTTCATACGCAAATTAACAATTTAGGACAACACATTTGCACTACAAATGTGAACATCGAATCAAAAAACTTGCATTTGACAGTTAAAAACTTTATCACCTAATCATACTAAAATGGCAATGTCTGATTGTTCCTTTGACAATATAGCTAATGTCTTTTAAGATTATGATTCTTGGGACTAGGAAAAATAATCCTGACATAAATTTCTAGCAGTTGGGCATGTGTCGTCACAGCCACGAATTTAATTAGATTCAAACACAAAGATTGGATGGCTTATGGTAGGGTTGTGTAATGCTTTTGTATAGCACATGTGGGCTCTAAATGTTCACAGAGGTGTGAATTAGATGATAATAATTCCATATCAATGATGCGTTGCAATAAACTAATGATATGGACAATCAAAGCGATGGAATTTGGCTGAATCTAGCCAATTTCCAAAGTATCGGCAATGGAAATTGGCTGAATCTGGCCAATTTCCATGACCGAGATAAGCTTGTTCATCAAACAGACGATACTTTTGGTATCGGCAATGGAAATTGGCTAATTGGAAATCATCATCACCACATCAGTTTGTGTGTGAGTGTGTGTCGAAAGAAATTCATTCCCCAACTTCTTTGTCAACTTGAGAAAAAGTTTCCGGCAATATATTTCCTCAATGTTTACGTTGGAGTTTTTGTTGTTTTTTGTATCCCATTGGTCGAGGATTTGATCATTTTGGCTAGTAAAAGTGTCTAATCAGTAGATAGCGATCCCATGAAGGTATTTCATCATGCTCTACCACCTTTTGCATCCGTTTTCTAATGCTCTACAATATTTTTCTCTGTATAGATACCAAAAGTATCGGCTGTTTGATGAACAAGCTTATCTATTCTATGGAAATAGGTTAGATTCATCATATTTCCATGCTTTTGTATAGCTCATGTGGGCTCTAAATGTTCACAGAGGTGTGCATTTTATGAAACGAATACCATATCGGTGCTACGTTGCATCAAAACTAATGATATGGACGATCAATGCGAAAAAATTACTAGATTTCTTCATTGATATTTAAATGATTTGCATATGGTAGGGTTGTGTAATGCTTTTGTATGGCTCATGTGGTCTCTAAATGTTCACAGAGGTGTGCATTTTATGAAACGAATACCATATCGGTGCTACGTTGCATCAAAACTAATGATATGGACGATCACATCAGTGTGTGTGTGAGTGTGTCTGTGCCTGTGTCCAATGAACATTTGTTATATGAAGGTTGTGTTACACAACCTTCAATGTCAGGTTGACAGAGGGAGAGCAGAGTGTGTGTTTTCGTTTTTTGTATCCCATTGGTCGAGGATTTGATCATTTTGGCTAATAAAAGTGTCTAATCAGTAGATAGCGATCCCATGAAGGTAATTCATCATGCTCTACCACCTTTTGCATCCGTTTTCTAATGCTCTACAATCTTTTTGTATTCCCCCACTCACTGTGAGTTGACTGATGGAGAGAGCACATTGTGTGTTTTCGTTTTTTGAATCCCATTAGTATTTGGAAGGACATTTCAGTGTTCCATTTGGGCTAGTTTTGAAGTTAAACGGTCCAACTAAATAATGCCCAAGTAAATTCAGTAGGCCCACGCATATATTTTGCTACAGCAATGCTCGAAAGTTGTAAAATAACATATTGACTAGATGGAAATTGGCTAGATTCAACCAATTTCCATTGCCGCAACCAAATGTATAGCTCATGTGGGCTCTAAATGTTCACAGTGGTGTGCATTTTATGAAAAGATTTCCATATCGGTGCTGCGTTGCATCAAAACTAATGATATGGACAATCTACGCTTAAAATCTAATCATTTATCAATTAAAATATCAATGATTGACTTATGGTGGGGGTTGAGTGATGCTTTTGTATAGCTCATGTTGGCTCTAAATGTTCACAGTGGTGTGCATTTTATGATAATTATTCCATATCGGTGCTGGGTTGCATCAAAACTAATGATATGGACAATCTAAGCGATGGAAATTGGCTGAATCTAGCCAATTTCCATTGCCGAGATAAGCTTGTTCATCAAAATAGCCGATACAATTGGTATCGGCCATGGAAATTGGCTAATTGGAAATCATCATCACCACATCAGTTTGTGTGTGAGTGTGTGTCGAAAGAAATTCATTCCCCAACTTCTTTGTCAACTTGAGAAAAAGTTTCCGGCAATATATTTCCTCAATGTTTACGTTGGAGATTTTTGGTTTTTGGTTTGGTATTTGAGTATTACTCTACCCACCACCCTCTTAGGTGTTTTAATTAGTAAATCTGAGGTGAATCGTCGATATTTAGTGTGTTACTTGAGGTTAAATTAAGGATATCAAAAGACATTAGCTATATTGTCAAAGAAACAATCAGACATTGCCATTTTAGTGTACTCAATATTCCAATCTTTGTATTTGAATCTTATTAAATTCGTGGCTGTGAAGACACATGCCCAACTGCTAGAAATTTATGTCAGGATTATTTTTCCTAGTCCCGAGAATCATAATCTTAAAAGACATTAGCTATATTGTCAAAGAAACAATCAGACATTGCCATTTTAGTGTACTCGATATTCCAATCTTTGTATTTGAATCTTATTAAATTCGTGGCTATGAAGACACATGCACAACTGCTAGAAATACATGTTAGGATTATTTTTCCTAGTCCCTAGAATCATAATCTTAAAAGACATTAGCTATATTGTCAAAGGAACAATCAGACATTGCCATTTTAGTATGATTAGGTGACAAAGTATTTAACTGTCAAATGCTAGTATTTTGATTCGATGTTCACATTTGCAGTACAAATGTTGTCCTAAATTGTTAATTTGCGTATGAAATAAAAGATCCACTCTCTAAATTGGGCGTTGGCTGCGTAAAAATAAGATCCACGTTGTCCATGAGTATCGTGTGTATTGTGTGTATTGTGTGTGTATGGATTGAATTAATAACATTTTGCCATTACGCAAGCAGTTCTCCTCTCGGTCTGTCACGTGTTGTAGTGGTCACTTCAAAATATGGATTTAATTGTTTCAAATTGTGCCATTACGCAAGCAGTTCTCCACTCGGTCTGTCACGTGTTGTAGTGGTCACTTCAAAATATGGATTTAATTGTTTCAAATTGTGCCATTACGCAAGCAGTTCTCCACTCGGTCTGTCACGTGTTGTAGTGGTCACTGCAAAATATGGATTGAATTGTTTCAAATTGTGCCATTACGCAAGCAGTTCTCCACTCGGTCTGTCACGTGTTGTAGTGGTCACTGCAAAATATGGATTGAATTGTTTCAAATTGTGCCATTACGCAAGCAGTTCTCCACTCGGTCTGTCACGTGTTGTAGTGGTCACTGCAAAATATGGATTGAATTGTTTCAAATTGTGCCATTACGCAAGCAGTTCACCACTCGGTCTGTCACGTGTTGTAGTGGTCACTGCAAAATATGGATTGAATTGTTTCAAATTGTGCCATTACGCAAGCAGTTCTCCACTCGGTCTGTCACGTGTTGTAGTGGTCACTTCAAAATATGGATTTAATTGTTTCATCATGGTTGAATATGTGAGTGAGTGAGTGTGTGTCTGTGTCCAATGAGCATTTGGTATATGAAGGTTGTGTTACACAACCTTCAATGTCAGCGTGTGTGTCGTTGTGTGTGTTTGTTTTTTGAATCCCATTGGTCGAGGATTTGATCATTTTGGCTAGTAAAAGTGTCGAATCAGTAGATAGCGATCCCATGAAGGTATTTCATCATGCTCTACCACCTTTTGCACCCGTTTTCTAATGCTCTACAATCCTTTTGTATTCCCACTCTCTCACTGTGAGTTGACTGAGAGAGGGCACTGTATGTGGTTGGTCAATATGTTTTTGTATCCTATTGGTCGAGGATTTGATCATTTTGGCTAGTAAAAGTGTCTAATCAGTAGATAGCGATCCCATGAAGGTATTTCATCATGCTCTACCACCTTTTGCACCCGTTTTCTAATGCTCTACAATCCTTTTGTATTCCCACTCTCTCACTGTGAGTTGACTGAGAGAGGGCACTCTATGTGGTTGGTCAATTTGTTTTTGTATCCTATTGGTCGAGGATTTGATCATTTTGGCTAGTAAAAGTGTCTAATCAGTAGATAGCGATCCCATGAAGGTATTTCATCATGCTCTACCACCTTTTGCACCCGTTTTCTAATGCTCTACAATCCTTTTGTATTCCCACTCTCTCACTGTGAGTTGACTGAGAGAGGGCACTGTATGTGGTTGGTCAATTTGTTTTTGTATCCTATTGGTCGAGGATTTGATCATTTTGGCTAATAAAAGTGTCGAATCAGTAGATACCGACCCCATGAAGGTAACCCATCATGCTCTACCACCTTTTGCATCCATTTTCTAATGCTCTACAATCCTTTTGTATTCCAACTCTCTCACTGTGAGTTGACTGAGGGAGAGAGCAAAGTGTGTGCTTGGTCAATACTGTATAGGGTCAAGTATGATTAGGTGACATTTTGATTCGATGTTCAATTTTGTAGTGCAAATGTTGACCTAAATTGTTCATTTGCGTTTGAATTAAAAGATCCACTCTCTAAATTTGGTGTTGGCGGCGTGGAAATAAGATCCACGTTGTCCAAAGTGTTCTACACCCAGGGCACCGTGTATGATTAGGTGACAAAGTTTTTAACTGTCAAATGCTAGTTGTTTGATTCGATGTTCGATGTGATGAACAAGTTAATCTCGGATATGGAAATAGGTTAGATTCATCATATTTCCATTGCCGATACCAAAAGTATCGGCTGTTTGATGAACAAGCTTATTTATTCTATGGAAATAGGTTAGATTCATCATATTTCCATTGCCGATACCAAATGTATCGGCTGTTTGATGAACAAACTTATCTATTCCATGGAAATAGGTTAGATTCATCATATTTCTATGCTTTTGTATAGCTCATGTGGGCTCTAAATGTTCACAGAGGTGTGCATTTTATGAAACGATTTCCATATCGGTGCTACGTTGCATCAAAACTAATGATATGGACGAGTATTACTCTACCCACCACCCTCTTATGTGTTTTAATTAGTTGATATGAAGTGAATCTACGAGAATTAGTGTCTTACTTGAGGATGAATAAGGTATAGCGATGTTTTTCGATGGTCGCAAATGTTCACATTCGAGTTTCCTCAATGTTTACGTTGGAGATTTTTGGTTTTTGGTTTGGTATTTCAGTATTACACTACCCACCACCCTCTTATGTGTTTTAATTAGTTGATATGAAGTGAATCTACGAGAATTAGTGTATTACTTGAGGATGAATAAGGTATAGCGATGTTTTTCGATGGTCGCAAATGTTCACATTCGAGTTTCCTAAATGTTTACGTTGGAGATTTTTGGTTTTTTGGTTTGTTATTTCAGTATTACACTACCCACCACCCTTTTATGTGTTTTAATTAGTTGATATGAAGTGAATCTACAAGAATTAGTGTATTACTTGAGGATGAATAAGGTATAGCGATGTTTTTCGATGGTCGCAAATGTTCACATTCGAGTTTCCTCAATGTTTACGTTGGAGATTTTTGGTTTTTGGTTTGTTATTTGGGTATTACACTACCCACCACCCTCTTATGTGTTTTAATTAGTTGATATGAAGTGAATCTACGAGAATTAGTGTATTACTTGAGGATGAATAAGGTATAGCGATGTTTTTCGATGATCGCAAATGTTCACATTCGAGTTTCCTCAATGTTTACGTTGGAGATTTTTGGTTTTGGTTTGGTTTTTTCAGTATTTCTCTACCCACCACCCTCTTATGTGTTTTAATTAGTTGATATGAAATGAATCTACGAGAATTAGTGTATTACTTGAGGATGAATAAGGTATAGCGATGTTTTTCGATGGTCGCAAATGTTCACATTCGAGTTTCCTCAATGTTTACGTTGGAGATTTTTGGTTTTTGGTTTGTTATTTGAGTATTACTCTACCCACCACCCTCTTAGGTGTTTTAATTAGTTGATCTGAGGTGAATCTACGAGAATTAGTGTATTACTTGAGGATGAATAAGGTATAGCGATGTTTTTCGATGATCGCAAATGTTCACATTCGAGTTTCCTCAATGTTTACGTTGGAGATTTTTGGTTTTTGGTTTGTTATTTGAGTATTACACTACCCACCACCCTCTTATGTGTTTTAATTAGTTGATCTGAGGTGAATCTACGAGAATTAGTGTATTACTTGAGGATGAATAAGGTATAGCGATGTTTTTCGATGGTCGCAAATGTTCACATTCGAGTTTCCTCAATGTTTACGTTGGAGATTTTTGGTTTTTGGTTTGGTATTTGAGTATTACTCTACCCACCACCCTCTTAGGTGTTTTAATTAGTTGATCTGAGGTGAATCTACGATATTTAGTGTGTTACTTGAGGATGAATAAGGTATAGCGATGTTTTTCGATGATCGCAAATGTTTTTGTTTAACCCCACTCACTCACTGACTGAAAGAGAGAGAGAGAGAGAGAGCACATTGTGTGTTTGTTTTTTGAATCCTATTGGTCGAGGATTTGATTTTTTGAGTTGAGTTGAGTTTTTAACTGTCAAATGCAAGTTTTTTGATTCGATGTTCACATTTGTAGTGCAAATGTTGTCCTAAATTGTTAATTTGCGTATGAAATAAAAGATCCACTCTCTAAATTGGGTGTTGGCTGCGTGATAATAAGATCCACGTTGTCCATCAGTATCGTGTGTATTGTGTGTGTGAGTGTGTGCCTGTGTCCAATGAGCATTTGGTATATGAAGGTTGTGTTACACAACCTTCAATGTCAGGTTGACTGTGGTAGAGCACATTGTGAGTTTGTTTTTTGTATCCTATTGGTCGAGGATTTGATCATTTTGGCTAGTAAAAGTGTCTAATCAGTAGATAGCGATCCCATGAAGGTATTTCATCATGCTCTACCACCTTTTGCAACCGTTTTCTAATGCTCTACAATCCTTTTGTTTTCCCCTACTCACAGTGAGTTGACTGATGGAGAGAGCACGTTGTGTGTTTGTTTTTTGAACCCCATTGGTCGAGGATTTGATCATTTTGGCTAATAGAAGTGTCTAATCAGTAGATAACGATCCCATGAAGGTAACCCATCATGCTCTACCACCTTTTGCACCCGTTTTCTAATGCTCTACAATCTTTTTGTATTCCCCACTCACTGTGAGTTGACTGTGGGAGAGAGCACATTGTGTGTTTTCGTTTTTTGAATCCCATTAGTGTTTGGAAGGACATTTCATTGTTCCATTTGGGCTAGTTTTGAAGTTAAACAGTCCAACAAAATAATGCTCAAGTAAATTTAATAAGCCCACGCATATATTTTGTTACAGCAATGCTCGAAAGTTTAATACAAACCTTTTGTGATCCCCACTCACTGTGTGTTGACTGAGAGAGAGAGAGAGAGCACGTTGTGTGTTTGTTTTTTGAACCCCATTGGTCGAGGATTTGATCATTTTGGCTAATAGAAGTGTCTAATCAGTAGATAACGATCCCATGAAGGTAACTCATCATGCTCTACCACCTTTTGCACCCGTTTTCTAATGCTCTACAATCTTTTTTGTATTCCCCACTCACTGTGTGCTGACTGTGGGAGAGAGCACATTGTGTGTTTTCGTTTTTTGAATCCCATTAGTATTTGGAAGGACATTTCAGTGTTCCATTTGGGCTAGTTTTGAAGTTAAACGGTCCAACAAAATAATGCCCAAGTAAATTCAATAAGCCCACGCATATATTTTGCTACAGCAATGCTCGAAAGTTTAATACAAACCTTTTGTGATTCCCACTCACTGTGTGTTGACTGAGAGAGAGAGAGCACATTGTGTGTTTGTTTTTTAAATCCTATTGGTCGAGGATTTGATCATTTTGGCTAATAGAAGTGTCTAATCAGTAGATAACGATCCCATGAAGGTAACCCATCATGCTCTACCACCTTTTGCACCCGTTTTCTAATGCTCTACAATCTTTTTGTATTCCCCACTCACTGTGTACTGACTGTGGGAGAGAGCACATTGTGTGTTTTCGTTTTTTGAATCCCATTAGTATTTGGAAGGACATTTCAGTGTTCCATTTGGGCTAGTTTTGAAGTTAAACGGTCCAACAAAATAATGCCCAAGTAAATTCAATAAGCCCACGCATATATTTTGCTACAGCAATGCTCGAAAGTTTAATACAAACCTTTTGTGATTCCCACTCACTGTGTGTTGACTGAGAGAGAGAGAGAGCACATTGTGTGTTTGTTTTATAAATCCTATTGGTCGAAGATTTGATCATTTTGGCTAATAGAAGTGTCTAATCAGTAGATAACGATCCCATGAAGGTAACCCATCATGCTCTACCACCTTTTGCAACCGTTTTCTAATGCTCTACAATCTTTTTGTATTCCCCTACTCACAGTGAGTTGACTGATGGAGAGAGCACATTGTGTGTTTGTTTTTTGAATCCCATTGGTCGAGGATTTGATCATTTTGGCTAATAGAAGTGTCTACTCAGTAGATAACGATCCCATGAAGGTAATTCATCAAGCTCTACCGACTTTTGCACCCGTTTTCTAATGCTCTACAATCTTTTTGTATTCCCCACTCACTGAGTGTTGACTGTCTGTACCGCAACTGTTCCAATCAGTGCCGCAACTGTTCCAATCAGTGCCGCAACTCATCCTCGTACGGATACTCGGAGTATCTATACGAGGATAACTCATCCTATCAGTGCCGCAACTGTTCCTTATGACTGCCGCAACTCTTCCTATGACTGCCGCAACTGTTCCAATCAGTGCCGCAACTCATCCTCGTACGGATACTCGGAGTATCAGTACGAGGATAACTCATCCTATCAGTGCCGCAACTGTTCCTATGAGTGCCGCAACTGTTCCTATGACTGCCGCAACTGTTCCTATGACTGCCGCAACTGTTCCAATCAGTGCCGCAACTCATCCTCGTACGGATACTTGGAGTATCAGAACGAGGATAACTCATCCTATCAGTGCCGCAACTGTTCTAATGACTGCCGCAACTGTTCCAATCAGTGCCGCAACTCATCCTCGTACGGATACTCGGAGTATCAGTACGAGGATAACTCATCCTATCAGTGCCGCAACTGTTCCTATGACTGCCGCAACTGTTCCAATCAGTGCCGCAACTGTTCTAATGAGTCCCGCAACTGTTCTAATGAGTGCCGCAACTGTTCCTATGACTGCCGCAACTGTTCCAATCAGTACCGCAACTCATCCTCGTACGGATACTCGGAGTATCAGTATGAGGATAACTCATCCTATCAGTGCCGCAACTGTTCCTATGACTGCCGCAACTGTTCCAATCAGTGCCGCAACTCATCCTCGTACGGATACTCGTAGTATCAGTACGATGATAACTCATCCTATCAGTGCCGCAACTGTTCCTATGACTGCCGCAACTGTTCCAATCAGTGCCGCAACTCATCCTCGTACGGATACTCGGAGTATCAGTACGAGGATAACTCATCCAATCAGTGCCGCAACTTATCCTCGTACGGATACTCGGAGTATCAGTACGAGGATAACTCATCCTATCAGTGCCGCAACTGTTCCTATGAGTGCCGCAACTGTTCCTATGACTGCCGCAACTGTTCCAATCAGTACCGCAACTCATCCTCGTACGGATACTCGGAGTATCAGTATGAGGATAACTCATCCTATCAGTGCCGCAACTGTTCTAATGAGTGCCGCAACTGTTCTAATGAGTGCCGCAACTGTTCCTATGACTGCCGCAACTGTTCCAATCAGTGCCGCAACTCATCCTCGTACGGATACTCGGAGTATCAGTACGATGATAACTCATCCTATCAGTGCCGCAACTGTTCTAATGAGTGCCGCAACTGTTCTAATGAGTGCCGCAACTGTTCCTATGACTGCCGCAACTGTTCCAATCAGTTCCGCAACTCATCCTCGTACTGATACTCCGAGTATCCGTACGATGATAACTCTTCTTATCAATGCAAATGTTCACGTACGAGTTTTCTCAATGTTTACGTTGGAGATTTTTGGTTTTTGGTTTGGTATTTGAGTATTACTCTACCCACCACCCTCTTAGGTGTTTTAATTAGTTGATCTGAAGTGAATCTGCGAGAATTAGTGTCTTACTTGAGGATGAATAAGGTATAGCGATGTTTTTCGATGATCGCAAATGTTCACGTACGAGTTTTCTCAATGTTTACGTTGGAGATTTTTGGTTTTTGGTTTGGTATTTGAGTATTACTCTACCCACCACCCTCTTATGTGTTTTAATTAGTTGATATGAAGTGAATCTACGAGAATTAGTGTCTTACTTGAGGATGAATAAGGTATAGCGATGTTTTTCGATGGTCGCAAATGTTCACATTCGAGTTTCCTCAATGTTTACGTTGGAGATTTTTGGTTTTTGGTTTGTTATTTAAGTATTACTCTACCCACCACCCTCTTAGGTGTTTTAATTAGTTGATATGAAGTGAATCTACGAGAATTAGTGTCTTACTTGAGGATGAATAAGGTATAGCGATGTTTTTCGATGATACTTTTTTGAGTATCAGTCCGAGGATGAGTTGCGGCACTGATATGGACATTTGCGGCACCGATATGGACAGTTGCGGCACTGATATGGACAGTTGCGGCACTAATACGAACAGTTATCCTCGTACTGATACTTTTTTGTGTATCAGTCCGAGGATGAGTTGCGGCACTGATATGGACAATTGCGGCACTGATATTGACAGTTGCGGCACCGATATGGATAGTTGCGGCCCCGATATGGACGGTTGCGGCACCGATATGGACAGTTCCGGCACTGATATGCATAGTTGCGGCCCCGATATGGACATTTGCGGCACCGATATGGACAGTTTAGGCACTAATATGGACATTTGCGGCACCGATATGGACAGTTGCGGCACCGATATGGACAGTTGCAGCACCGATATGGATAGTTGCGGCACCGATATGGACAGTTATCCTCTTACTGATACTTTTTTGAGTATCAGTCCGAGGATGAGTTGCGGCACTGATATGGACATTTGCGGCACTGATATGGACAGTTGCGGCACCGATATGGATAGTTGCGGCACCGATATGGACAGTTATCCTCTTACTGATACTTTTTTGAGTATCAGTCCGAGGATGAGTTGCGGCACTGATATGGACAGTTGCGGCACTGATATGGACAGTTGCGGCACCGATATGGATAGTTGGGGCACCGATATGGACAGTTATCCTCTTACTGATACTTTTTTGAGTATCAGTCCGAGGATGAGTTGCGGCACTGATATGGACATTTGCGGCACTGATATGGACAGTTGCGGCACCGATATGGATAGTTGCGGCACCGATATGGACAGTTATCCTCTTACTGATACTTTTTTGAGTATCAGTCCGAGGATGAGTTGCGGCACTGATATGGACATTTGCGGCACTGATATGGACAGTTGCGGCACCGATATGGATAGTTGCGGCACCGATATGGACAGTTATCCTCTTACTGATACTTTTTTGAGTATCAGTCCGAGGATGAGTTGCGGCACTGATATGGACAGTTGCGGCACTGATATGGACAGTTGCGGCACCGATATGGATAGTTGGGGCACCGATATGGACAGTTATCCTCTTACTGATACTTTTTGAGTATCAGTCCGAGGATGAGTTGCGGCACTGATATGGACAGTTGCGGCACTCATACGAACAGTTATCCTCGTACTGATACTTTTTTTAGTATCAGTCCGAGGATGAGTTGCGGCACTGATATGGATAGTTGCGGCCCCGATATGGACGGTTGCGGCACCGATATAGACAGTTCCGGCACTGATATGCATAGTTGCGGCCCCGATATGGACATTTGCGGCACCGATATGGACAGTTGCGGCACCGATATGGACAGTTGCGGCACCGATATGGACAGTTTCGGCACTGATATGGACATTTGCGGCACCGATATAGACAGTTGCGGCACTGTTATGGACAGTTGCGATACTGATATGGACAGTTGCCGCACATATACGAACAGTTATCCTCGTACTGATACTTTTTTGAGTATCAGTCTGAGGATGATTTGCGGCACTGATATGGACATTTGCGGCACCGATATAGACATTTGCGGCACCGATATGGACGGTTGCGGCACCGATATGGACAGTTGCGGCACTGATATGGATAGTTGCGGCCCCGATATGGACATTTGCGTCACCGATATGGACAGTTGCATCACCGATATGGACAGTTGCGGCACCGATATGGACAGTTTCGGAACAGATATGGACAGTTTCGGCACTGATATGGATAGTTGCGGCACTGATATGGATAGTTGCGGCCCTCATACGAACAGTTATCCTCGAACTGATACTTTTTTTAGTATCAGTCTGAGGATGATTTGCGGCACTGATATGGACATTTGCGGCACCGATATAGACATTTGCGGCACCGATATGGACGGTTGCGGCACCGATATGGACAGTTGCGGCACCGATATGGACATTGAGGAAACTCGAATGTGAACATTTGCGACCATCGAAAAACATCGCTATACCTTATTCATCCTCAAGTAAGACACTAATTCTCGTAGATTCACTTCATATCAACTAATTAAAACACCTAAGAGGGTGGTGGGTAGAGTAATACTCAAATAACAAACCAAAAAACCAAAAATCTCCAACGTAAACATTGAGGAAACTCGAATGTGAACATTTGCGACCATCGAAAAATATCGCTATACCTTATTCATCCTCAAGTAATACACTAATCCTTGTAGATTCACTTCATATCAACTAATTAAAACACATAAGAGGGTGGTGGGTAGTGTAATACTGAAATAACAAACCAAAAACCAAAAATCTCCAACGTAAACATTGAGGAAACTCGAATGTGAACATTTGCGACCATCGAAAAACATCGCTATACCTTATTCATCCTCAAGTAATACACTAATTCTCGTAGATTCACTTCATATCAACTAATTAAAACACATAAGAGGGTGGTGGGTAGTGTAATACTGAAATAACAAACCAAAAAACCAAAAATCTCCAACGTAAACATTGAGGAAACTCGAATGTGAACATTTGCGACCATCGAAAAACATCGCTATACCTTATTCATCCTTTAATAATACACTAATTCTCGTAGATTCACTTCATATCAACTAATTAAAACACATAAGAGGGTGGTGG
The DNA here is from genome assembly GCA_023373905.1 of Rhizoglyphus robini. Classification (NCBI taxonomy): domain Eukaryota; kingdom Metazoa; phylum Arthropoda; class Arachnida; order Sarcoptiformes; family Acaridae; genus Rhizoglyphus; species Rhizoglyphus robini. The sequence continues at coordinate 72,931 of JAKIJQ010000197.1, forward strand.
GTAGTGTAATACTGAAATAACAAACCAAAAACCAAAAATCTCCAACGTAAACATTGAGGAAACTCGAATGTGAACATTTGCGACCATCGAAAAACATCGCTATACCTTATTCATCCTCAAGTAATACACTAATTCTCGTAGATTCACTTCATATCAACTAATTAAAACACATAAGAGGGTGGTGGGTAGTGTAATACTGAAATAACAAACCAAAAACCAAAAATCTCCAACGTAAACATTGAGGAAACTCGAATGTGAACATTTGCGACCATCGAAAAACATCGCTATACCTTATTCATCCTCAAGTAAAACACTAATTCTTGTAGAATAACTTCATATCAACTAATTAAAAGACATAAGAGGGTGGTGGGTAGTGTAATACTGAAATAACAAACCAAAAAACCAAAAATCTCCAACGTAAACATTGAGGAAACTCGAATGTGAACATTTGCGACCATCGAAAAATTGGAAATCTTTTCATAAAATGCACATCTCTGTGAACATTTAGAGCCCACATGTGCCCTACAAAAGCATTACACAACCCTACCATAAGCCATAAACATGACAGTATTGACCAAACACACAATGTGCTCTACCTCAGTCAACTCACAGTGAGTGAGTGGGAATACAAAAGGATTGTAGAGCATTAGAAAACGGGTGCAAAAGGTGGTAGAGCATGATGAAATACCTTCATGGGATCGCAATCTACTGATTAGACACTTTTACTAGCCAAAATGATCAAATCCTCGACCAATAGGATACAAAAACAAATTGACCAACCACATACAGTGCCCTCTCTCTCAGTCAACTCTCAGTGAGTGGAGAATAGAAACTTTGGACAACGTGGATCTTGTTATCACGCAGCCAACACCCAATTTAGAGAGTGGATCTTTTATTTCATACGCAAATTAACAATTTAGGACAACATTTGCACTAGAAAAGTGAACTTCGAATCAAAAAACTAGCATTTGATAGTTAAAAAGCTTTTCACCTAATCATACTAAAATGGCAATGTCTGATTGTTCCTTTGACAATATAGCTAATGTCTTTTAAGATTATGATTCTCGGGACTAGGAAAAATAATCCTGACATATTGCGAGGATGAGTTGCGGCACCGATATGGACAGTTGCGGCATCAATATGGACAGTTTCGGCACCGATATGGACGGTTGCGGCACCGATATGGACAGTTTCGGCACTGATATGGATAGTTGCGGCCCCGATATGGACATTTGCGTCACCGATATGGACAGTTGCGGCACCGATATGGACTGTTGCGGCACTGATATGGACATTTGCGGCACCGATATAGACATTTGCGGCACCGATATGGACGGTTGCGGCACCGATATGGACAGTTGCGGCACCGATATGGACATTGAGGAAACTCGAATGTGAACATTTGCGACCATCGAAAAACATCGCTATACCTTATTCATCCTCAAGTAAGACACTAATTCTCGTAGATTCACTTCATATCAACTAATTAAAACACCTAAGAGGGTGGTGGGTAGAGTAATACTCAAATAACAAACCAAAAACCAAAAATCTCCAACGTAAACATTGAGGAAACTCGAATGTGAACATTTGCGACCATCGAAAAATATCGCTATACCTTATTCATCCTCAAGTAATACACTAATCCTTGTAGATTCACTTCATATCAACTAATTAAAACACATAAGAGGGTGGTGGGTAGTGTAATACTGAAATAACAAACCAAAAAACCAAAAATCTCCAACGTAAACATTGAGGAAACTCGAATGTGAACATTTGCGACCATCGAAAAACATCGCTATACCTTATTCATCCTCAAGTAATACACTAATTCTCGTAGATTCACTTCATATCAACTAATTAAAACACATAAGAGGGTGGTGGGTAGTGTAATACTGAAATAACAAACCAAAAACCAAAAATCTCCAACGTAAACATTGAGGAAACTCGAATGTGAACATTTGCGACCATCGAAAAACATCGCTATACCTTATTCATCCTTTAATAATACACTAATTCTCGTAGATTCACTTCATATCAACTAATTAAAACACATAAGAGGGTGGTGGGTAGTGTAATACTGAAATAACAAACCAAAAAACCAAAAATCTCCAACGTAAACATTGAGGAAACTCGAATGTGAACATTTGCGACCATCGAAAAACATCGCTATACCTTATTCATCCTCAAGTAATACACTAATTCTCGTAGATTCACTTCATATCAACTAATTAAAACACATAAGAGGGTGGTGGGTAGTGTAATACTGAAATAACAAACCAAAAACCAAAAATCTCCAACGTAAACATTGAGGAAACTCGAATGTGAACATTTGCGACCATCGAAAAACATCGCTATACCTTATTCATCCTCAAGTAAAACACTAATTCTTGTAGAATAACTTCATATCAACTAATTAAAAGACATAAGAGGGTGGTGGGTAGTGTAATACTGAAATAACAAACCAAAAAACCAAAAATCTCCAACGTAAACATTGAGGAAACTCGAATGTGAACATTTGCGACCATCGAAAAATTGGAAATCTTTTCATAAAATGCACACCTCTGTGAACATTTAGAGCCCACATGTGCCCTACAAAAGCATTACACAACCCTACCATAAGCCATAAACATGACAGTATTGACCAAACACACAATGTGCTCTACCTCAGTCAACTCACAGTGAGTGAGTGGGAATACAAAAAAGATTGTAGAGCATAAGAAAGCTTGTTCAAAAGGTGGTAGAGCATGATGAACTAACTTCATGGAATCGGTATCTTCTGATTAGATACTTTTATTAGCCAAAATGATCAAATCCTCGACCAATAGGATTCAAAAACAAATTGACCAAACACACACAGTGCCCTCTCTCTCAGTCAACTCACAGAGAGTGGAGAATACAAACTTTGGACAACGTGGATCTTATTATCACGCAGCCAACACCCAATTTAGAGAGTGGATCTTTTATTTCATACGCAAATTAACAATTTAGGACAACATTTGCACTAGAAAAGTGAACTTCGAATAAAAAAACTAGCATTTGATAGTTAAAAAGCTTTTCACCTAATCATACTAAAATGGCAATGTCTGATTGTTCCTTTGACAATATAGCTAATGTCTTTTAAGATTATGATTCTGGGGACTAGGAAAAATAATCCTGACATATTGCGAGGATGAGTTGCGGCACCGATATGGACAGTTGCGGCATCAATATGGACAGTTTCGGCACCGATATGGACGGTTGCGGCACCGATATGGACAGTTTCGGCACTGATATGGATAGTTGCGGCCCCGATATGGACATTTGCGTCACCGATATGGACAGTTGCGGCACCGATATGGACAGTTGCGGCACCGATATGGACAGTTTCGGCACCGATATGGACAGTTTCGGCACCGATATGGACAGTTGCGGCACTAATACGAACAGTTATCCTCGTACTGATACTTTTTGTGTATCAGTCCGAGGATGAGTTGCGGCACTGATATGGACATTTGCGGCACCGATATGGACAGTTGCGGCACTGATATGGACAGTTGCGGCACTAATACGAACAGTTATCCTCGTACTGATACTTTTTTGTGTATCAGTCCGAGGATGAGTTGCGGCACTGATATGGACAATTGCGGCACTGATATTGACAGTTGCGGCACTGATATGGATAGTTGCGGCCCCGATATGGACGGTTGCGGCACCGATATGGACAGTTATCCTCTTACTGATACTTTTTTGAGTATCAGTCCGAGGATGAGTTGCGGCACTGATATGGACAGTTGCGGCACTGATATGGACAGTTGCGGCACCGATATGGATAGTTGGGGCACCGATATGGACAGTTATCCTCTTACTGATACTTTTTGAGTATCAGTCCGAGGATGAGTTGCGCCACTGATATGGACAGTTGCGGCACTCATACGAACAGTTATCCTCGTACTGATACTTTTTTAGTATCAGTCCGAGGATGAGTTGCGGCACTGATATGGACAGTTGCGGCACTGATATTGACAGTTGCGGCACTGATATGGATAGTTGCGGCCCCGATATGGATAGTTGCGGCCCCGATATGGACGGTTGCGGCACCGATATAGACAGTTCCGGCACTGATATGCATAGTTGCGGCCCCGATATGGACATTTGCGGCACCGATATGGACAGTTGCGGCACCGATATGGACAGTTGCGGCACTGATATGGACAGTTTCGGCACTGATATTGACAGTTGCGGCACTGATATGGATAGGTGCGGCCCCGATATGGACGGTTGCGGCACCGATATGGACTGTTGCGGCACTGATATGGACATTTGCGGCACCGATATGGACAGTTGCGGCACTGATATGGACAGTTGCGGCACTCATACGAACATTTATCCTCGTACTGATACTTTTTTGAGTATCAGTCCGAGGATGAGTTGCGGCACTGAAATGGACATTTGCGGCCCCGATATGGACGGTTGCGGCACCGATATGGACTGTTGCGGCACTGATATGGACATTTGCGGCACCGATATAGACATTTGCGGCACCGATATGGACGGTTGCGGCACCGATATGGACAGTTGCGGCACCGATATGGACATTGAGGAAACTCGAATGTGAACATTTGCGACCATCGAAAAACATCGCTATACCTTATTCATCCTCAAGTAAGACACTAATTCTCGTAGATTCACTTCATATCAACTAATTAAAACACCTAAGAGGGTGGTGGGTAGAGTAATACTCAAATAACAAACCAAAAACCAAAAATCTCCAACGTAAACATTGAGGAAACTCGAATGTGAACATTTGCGACCATCGAAAAATATCGCTATACCTTATTCATCCTCAAGTAATACACTAATCCTTGTAGATTCACTTCATATCAACTAATTAAAACACATAAGAGGGTGGTGGGTAGTGTAATACTGAAATAACAAACCAAAAACCAAAAATCTCCAACGTAAACATTGAGGAAACTCGAATGTGAACATTTGCGACCATCGAAAAACATCGCTATACCTTATTCATCCTCAAGTAATACACTAATTCTCGTAGATTCACTTCATATCAACTAATTAAAACACATAAGAGGGTGGTGGGTAGTGTAATACTGAAATAACAAACCAAAAAACCAAAAATCTCCAACGTAAACATTGAGGAAACTCGAATGTGAACATTTGCGACCATCGAAAAACATCGCTATACCTTATTCATCCTTTAATAATACACTAATTCTCGTAGATTCACTTCATATCAACTAATTAAAACACATAAGAGGGTGGTGGGTAGTGTAATACTGAAATAACAAACCAAAAACCAAAAATCTCCAACGTAAACATTGAGGAAACTCGAATGTGAACATTTGCGACCATCGAAAAACATCGCTATACCTTATTCATCCTCAAGTAATACACTAATTCTCGTAGATTCACTTCATATCAACTAATTAAAACACATAAGAGGGTGGTGGGTAGTGTAATACTGAAATAACAAACCAAAAACCAAAAATCTCCAACGTAAACATTGAGGAAACTCGAATGTGAACATTTGCGACCATCGAAAAACATCGCTATACCTTATTCATCCTCAAGTAAAACACTAATTCTTGTAGAATAACTTCATATCAACTAATTAAAAGACATAAGAGGGTGGTGGGTAGTGTAATACTGAAATAACAAACCAAAAACCAAAAATCTCCAACGTAAACATTGAGGAAACTCGAATGTGAACATTTGCGACCATCGAAAAATTGGAAATCTTTTTCATAAAATGCACATCTCTGTGAACATTTAGAGCCCACATGTGCCCTACAAAAGCATTACACAACCCTACCATAAGCCATAAACATGACAGTATTGACCAAACACACAATGTGCTCTACCTCAGTCAACTCACAGTGAGTGAGTGGGAATACAAAAAGATTGTAGAGCATAAGAAAGCTTGTTCAAAAGGTGGTAGAGCATGATGAACTAACTTCATGGAATCGGTATCTTCTGATTAGATACTTTTATTAGCCAAAATGATCAAATCCTCGACCAATAGGATTCAAAAACAAATTGACCAAACACACACAGTGTCCTCTCTCTCAGTCAACTCACAGTGAGTGGAGAATACAAACTTTGGACAACGTGGATCTTATTATCACGCAGCCAACACCCAATTTAGAGAGTGGATCTTTTATTTCATACGCAAATTAACAATTTAGGACAACATTTGCACTAGAAAAGTGAACTTCGAATAAAAAAACTTGCATTTGATAGTTAAAAAAGCTTTTCACCTAATCATACTAAAATGGCAATGTCTGATTGTTCCTTTGACAATATAGCTAATGTCTTTTAAGATTATGATTCTGGGGACTAGGAAAAATAATCCCGACATATTGCGAGGATGAGTTGCGGCACCGATATGGACAGTTGCGGCATCAATATGGACAGTTTCGGCACCGATATGGACGGTTGCGGCACCGATATGGACAGTTTCGGCACTGATATGGATAGTTGCGGCCCCGATATGGACATTTGCGTCACCGATATGGACAGTTGCGGCACCGATATGGACTGTTGCGGCACTGATATGGACATTTGCGGCACCGATATAGACATTTGCGGCACCGATATGGACGGTTGCGGCACCGATATGGACAGTTGCGGCACCGATATGGACATTGAGGAAACTCGAATGTGAACATTTGCGACCATCGAAAAACATCGCTATACCTTATTCATCCTCAAGTAAGACACTAATTCTCGTAGATTCACTTCATATCAACTAATTAAAACACCTAAGAGGGTGGTGGGTAGAGTAATACTCAAATAACAAACCAAAAACCAAAAATCTCCAACGTAAACATTGAGGAAACTCGAATGTGAACATTTGCGACCATCGAAAAATATCGCTATACCTTATTCATCCTCAAGTAATACACTAATCCTTGTAGATTCACTTCATATCAACTAATTAAAACACATAAGAGGGTGGTGGGTAGTGTAATACTGAAATAACAAACCAAAAAACCAAAAATCTCCAACGTAAACATTGAGGAAACTCGAATGTGAACATTTGCGACCATCGAAAAACATCGCTATACCTTATTCATCCCTCAAGTAATACACTAATTCTCGTAGATTCACTTCATATCAACTAATTAAAACACATAAGAGGGTGGTGGGTAGTGTAATACTGAAATAACAAACCAAAAAACCAAAAATCTCCAACGTAAACATTGAGGAAACTCGAATGTGAACATTTGCGACCATCGAAAAACATCGCTATACCTTATTCATCCTTTAATAATACACTAATTCTCGTAGATTCACTTCATATCAACTAATTAAAACACATAAGAGGGTGGTGGGTAGTGTAATACTGAAATAACAAACCAAAAACCAAAAATCTCCAACGTAAACATTGAGGAAACTCGAATGTGAACATTTGCGACCATCGAAAAACATCGCTATACCTTATTCATCCTCAAGTAATACACTAATTCTCGTAGATTCACTTCATATCAACTAATTAAAACACATAAGAGGGTGGTGGGTAGTGTAATACTGAAATAACAAACCAAAAACCAAAAATCTCCAACGTAAACATTGAGGAAACTCGAATGTGAACATTTGCGACCATCGAAAAACATCGCTATACCTTATTCATCCTCAAGTAAAACACTAATTCTTGTAGAATAACTTCATATCAACTAATTAAAAGACATAAGAGGGTGGTGGGTAGTGTAATACTGAAATAACAAACCAAAAAACCAAAAATCTCCAACGTAAACATTGAGGAAACTCGAATGTGAACATTTGCGACCATCGAAAAATTGGAAATCTTTTCATAAAATGCACACCTCTGTGAACATTTAGAGCCCACATGTGCCCTACAAAAGCATTACACAACCCTACCATAAGCCATAAACATGACAGTATTGACCAAACACACAATGTGCTCTACCTCAGTCAACTCACAGTGAGTGAGTGGGAATACAAAAGATTGTAGAGCATAAGAAAGCTTGTTCAAAAGGTGGTAGAGCATGATGAACTAACTTCATGGAATCGGTATCTTCTGATTAGATACTTTTATTAGCCAAAATGATCAAATCCTCGACCAATAGGATTCAAAAAACAAATTGACCAAACACACACAGTGTCCTCTCTCTCAGTCAACTCACAGTGAGTGGAGAATACAAACTTTGGACAACGTGGATCTTATTATCACGCAGCCAACACCCAATTTAGAGAGTGGATCTTTTATTTCATACGCAAATTAACAATTTAGGACAACATTTGCACTAGAAAAGTGAACTTCGAATAAAAAAACTTGCATTTGATAGTTAAAAAAGCTTTTCACCTAATCATACTAAAATGGCAATGTCTGATTGTTCCTTTGACAATATAGCTAATGTCTTTTAAGATTATGATTCTGGGGACTAGGAAAAATAATCCCGACATATTGCGAGGATGAGTTGCGGCACCGATATGGACAGTTGCGGCATCAATATGGACAGTTTCGGCACCGATATGGACGGTTGCGGCACCGATATGGACAGTTTCGGCACTGATATGGATAGTTGCGGCCCCGATATGGACATTTGCGTCACCGATATGGACAGTTGCGGCACCGATATGGACAGTTGCGGCACCGATATGGACAGTTTCGGCACCGATATGGACAGTTTCGGCACCGATATGGACAGTTGCGGCACTAATACGAACAGTTATCCTCGTACTGATACTTTTTTGTGTATCAGTCCGAGGATGAGTTGCGGCACTGATATGGACATTTGCGGCACCGATATGGACAGTTGCGGCACTGATATGGACAGTTGCGGCACTAATACGAACAGTTATCCTCGTACTGATACTTTTTTGTGTATCAGTCCGAGGATGAGTTGCGGCACTGATATGGACAATTGCGGCACTGATATTGACAGTTGCGGCACTGATATGGATAGTTGCGGCCCCGATATGGACGGTTGCGGCACCGATATGGACAGTTATCCTCTTACTGATACTTTTTTGAGTATCAGTCCGAGGATGAGTTGCGGCACTGATATGGACAGTTGCGGCACTGATATGGACAGTTGCGGCACCGATATGGATAGTTGGGGCACCGATATGGACAGTTATCCTCTTACTGATACTTTTTGAGTATCAGTCCGAGGATGAGTTGCGCCACTGATATGGACAGTTGCGGCACTCATACGAACAGTTATCCTCGTACTGATACTTTTTTTAGTATCAGTCCGAGGATGAGTTGCGGCACTGATATGGACAGTTGCGGCACTGATATTGACAGTTGCGGCACTGATATGGATAGTTGCGGCCCCGATATGGATAGTTGCGGCCCCGATATGGACGGTTGCGGCACCGATATAGACAGTTCCGGCACTGATATGCATAGTTGCGGCCCCGATATGGACATTTGCGGCACCGATATGGACAGTTGCGGCACCGATATGGACAGTTGCGGCACTGATATGGACAGTTTCGGCACTGATATTGACAGTTGCGGCACTGATATGGATAGGTGCGGCCCCGATATGGACGGTTGCGGCACCGATATGGACTGTTGCGGCACTGATATGGACATTTGCGGCACCGATATGGACAGTTGCGGCACTGATATGGACAGTTGCGGCACTCATACGAACATTTATCCTCGTACTGATACTTTTTTGAGTATCAGTCCGAGGATGAGTTGCGGCACTGAAATGGACATTTGCGGCCCCGATATGGACGGTTGCGGCACCGATATGGACTGTTGCGGCACTGATATGGACATTTGCGGCACCGATATAGACATTTGCGGCACCGATATGGACGGTTGCGGCACCGATATGGACAGTTGCGGCACCGATATGGACATTGAGGAAACTCGAATGTGAACATTTGCGACCATCGAAAAACATCGCTATACCTTATTCATCCTCAAGTAAGACACTAATTCTCGTAGATTCACTTCATATCAACTAATTAAAACACCTAAGAGGGTGGTGGGTAGAGTAATACTCAAATAACAAACCAAAAACCAAAAATCTCCAACGTAAACATTGAGGAAACTCGAATGTGAACATTTGCGACCATCGAAAAATATCGCTATACCTTATTCATCCTCAAGTAATACACTAATCCTTGTAGATTCACTTCATATCAACTAATTAAAACACATAAGAGGGTGGTGGGTAGTGTAATACTGAAATAACAAACCAAAAACCAAAAATCTCCAACGTAAACATTGAGGAAACTCGAATGTGAACATTTGCGACCATCGAAAAACATCGCTATACCTTATTCATCCTCAAGTAATACACTAATTCTCGTAGATTCACTTCATATCAACTAATTAAAACACATAAGAGGGTGGTGGGTAGTGTAATACTGAAATAACAAACCAAAAACCAAAAATCTCCAACGTAAACATTGAGGAAACTCGAATGTGAACATTTGCGACCATCGAAAAACATCGCTATACCTTATTCATCCTTTAATAATACACTAATTCTCGTAGATTCACTTCATATCAACTAATTAAAACACATAAGAGGGTGGTGGGTAGTGTAATACTGAAATAACAAACCAAAAACCAAAAATCTCCAACGTAAACATTGAGGAAACTCGAATGTGAACATTTGCGACCATCGAAAAACATCGCTATACCTTATTCATCCTCAAGTAATACACTAATTCTCGTAGATTCACTTCATATCAACTAATTAAAACACATAAGAGGGTGGTGGGTAGTGTAATACTGAAATAACAAACCAAAAACCAAAAATCTCCAACGTAAACATTGAGGAAACTCGAATGTGAACATTTGCGACCATCGAAAAACATCGCTATACCTTATTCATCCTCAAGTAAAACACTAATTCTTGTAGAATAACTTCATATCAACTAATTAAAAGACATAAGAGGGTGGTGGGTAGTGTAATACTGAAATAACAAACCAAAAACCAAAAATCTCCAACGTAAACATTGAGGAAACTCGAATGTGAACATTTGCGACCATCGAAAAATTGGAAATCTTTTCATAAAATGCACACCTCTGTGAACATTTAGAGCCCACATGTGCCCTACAAAAGCATTACACAACCCTACCATAAGCCATAAACATGACAGTATTGACCAAACACACAATGTGCTCTACCTCAGTCAACTCACAGTGAGTGAGTGGGAATACAAAAAAGATTGTAGAGCATAAGAAAGCTTGTTCAAAAGGTGGTAGAGCATGATGAACTAACTTCATGGAATCGGTATCTTCTGATTAGATACTTTTATTAGCCAAAATGATCAAATCCTCGACCAATAGGATTCAAAAACAAATTGACCAAACACACACAGTGCCCTCTCTCTCAGTCAACTCACAGTGAGTGGAGAATACAAACTTTGGACAACGTGGATCTTATTATCACGCAGCCAACACCCAATTTAGAGAGTGGATCTTTTATTTCATACGCAAATTAACAATTTAGGACAACATTTGCACTAGAAAAGTGAACTTCGAATCAAAAACTAGCATTTGATAGTTAAAAAGCTTTTCACCTAATCATACTAAAATGGCAATGTCTGATTGTTCCTTTGACAATATAGCTAATGTCTTTTAAGATTATGATTCTGGGGACTAGGAAAAATAATCCCGACATATTGCGAGGATGAGTTGCGGCACCGATATGGACAGTTGCGGCATCAATATGGACAGTTTCGGCACCGATATGGACGGTTGCGGCACCGATATGGACAGTTTCGGCACTGATATGGATAGTTGCGGCCCCGATATGGACATTTGCGTCACCGATATGGACAGTTGCGGCACCGATATGGACAGTTGCGGCACCGATATGGACAGTTTCGGCACCGATATGGACAGTTTCGGCACCGATATGGACAGTTGCGGCACTAATACGAACAGTTATCCTCGTACTGATACTTTTTTGTGTATCAGTCCGAGGATGAGTTGCGGCACTGATATGGACATTTGCGGCACCGATATGGACAGTTGCGGCACTGATATGGACAGTTGCGGCACTAATACGAACAGTTATCCTCGTACTGATACTTTTTTGTGTATCAGTCCGAGGATGAGTTGCGGCACTGATATGGACAATTGCGGCACTGATATTGACAGTTGCGGCACTGATATGGATAGTTGCGGCCCCGATATGGACGGTTGCGGCACCGATATGGACAGTTATCCTCTTACTGATACTTTTTGAGTATCAGTCCGAGGATGAGTTGCGGCACTGATATGGACAGTTGCGGCACTGATATGGACAGTTGCGGCACCGATATGGATAGTTGGGGCACCGATATGGACAGTTATCCTCTTACTGATACTTTTTTGAGTATCAGTCCGAGGATGAGTTGCGCCACTGATATGGACAGTTGCGGCACTCATACGAACAGTTATCCTCGTACTGATACTTTTTTTAGTATCAGTCCGAGGATGAGTTGCGGCACTGATATGGACAGTTGCGGCACTGATATTGACAGTTGCGGCACTGATATGGATAGTTGCGGCCCCGATATGGATAGTTGCGGCCCCGATATGGACGGTTGCGGCACCGATATAGACAGTTCCGGCACTGATATGCATAGTTGCGGCCCCGATATGGACATTTGCGGCACCGATATGGACAGTTGCGGCACCGATATGGACAGTTGCGGCACTGATATGGACAGTTTCGGCACTGATATTGACAGTTGCGGCACTGATATGGATAGGTGCGGCCCCGATATGGACGGTTGCGGCACCGATATGGACTGTTGCGGCACTGATATGGACATTTGCGGCACCGATATGGACAGTTGCGGCACTGATATGGACAGTTGCGGCACTCATACGAACAGTTATCCTCGTACTGATACTTTTTTGAGTATCAGTCCGAGGATGAGTTGCGGCACTGATATGGACATTTGCGGCACCGATATGGACAGTTGCGGCACCGATATGGACAGTTGCGGCACTAATACGAACATTTATCCTCGTACTGATACTTTTTGTGTATCAGTCCGAGGATGAGTTGCGGCACTGATATGGACAATTGCGGCACTGATATTGACAGTTGCGGCACCGATATGGATAGTTGCGGCCCCGATATGGACGGTTGCGGCACCGATATGGACAGTTCCGGCACTGATATGCATAGTTGCGGCCCCGATATGGACAGTTGCGTCACTGATATGGACAGTTGCGGCACCGATATGGACAGTTTCGGCACTGATATGGACAGTTGCGGCACCGATATGAACAGTTTCGGCACCGATATGGACAGTTGCAGCACTGATATGGATAGTATCGGCACCGATATGGACAGTTATCCTCGTACTGATACTTTTATGAGTATCAGTCCGAGGATGAGTTGCGGCACTGATATGGACATTTGCGGCACTGATATGGACAGTTGCGGCACCGATATGGACAGTTGCGGCACTCATACGAACAGTTATCCTCGTACTGATACTTTTTTGAGTATCAGTCCGAGGATGAGTTGCGGCACTGATATGGACAGTTGCGGCACTGATATGGACAGTTGCGGCACCGATATGGACAGTTGCGGCACCGATATGGACAGTTGCGGCACCGATATGGACAGTTTCGGCACTGATATGGAAAGTTGCAGCACCGAAATGGACAGTTGCGGCACTGTTATGGACAGTTGCGATACTGATATGGACAGTTGCCGCACATATACCAACAGTTATCCTTGTACTGATACTTTTTTTAGTATCAGTCCGAGGATGAGTTGCGGCCCCGATATGGATAGTTGCGGCCCCGATATGGACGGTTGCGGCCCCGATATAGACAGTTCCGGCACCGATATGGACAGTTGCGGCACTGATATGGATAGTTGCGGCTCCGATATGGACATTTGCGTCACCGATATGGACAGTTGCGGCACCGATATGGACAGTTGCGGCACCGATATGGACAGTTGCGGCACCGATATGGACAGTTGCGGCACTGATATGGACAGTTGCGGCACCGATATGGACAGTTGCGGCACCGATATGGACAGTTATCCTCGTACTGATACTTTTTTGAGTATCAGTCCGAGGATGAGTTGCGGCACCGATATGGACAGTTGCGGCACCGATATGGACAGTTGCGGCACCGATATGGACAGTTGCGGCACCGATATGGACATTTGCGTCACCGATATGGACAGTTGCGGCACTCACACGAACAGTTATCCTCGTACTGATACTTTTTTAAGTATCAGTCCGAGGATGAGTTGCGGCACCGATATGGATAGTTGCGGCCCCGATATGGACGGTTGCGGCACCGATATAGACAGTTCCGGCACTGATATGCATAGTTGCGGCCCCGATATGGACATTTGCGGCACCGATATGGACAGTTGCGGCACCGATATGGACAGTTGCGGCACTGATATGGATAGTTGCGGCCCCGATATGGACATTTGCGTCACCGATATGGACAGTTGCATCACGGATATGGACAGTTGCGGCACCGATATGGACGGTTGCGGCACTGATATGGACGGTTGCGGCACCGATATGGACAGTTGCGGCACCGATATGGACAGTTGCGGCACCGATATGGACAGTTGCGGCACCGATATGGACAGTTGCGGCACTGATATGGATAGTTGCGGCCCCGATATGGACATTTGCGTCACCGATATGGACAGTTGCATCACCGATATGGACAGTTGCGGCACCGATATGGACAGTTGCGGCACTGATATGGACAGTTGCGGCACCGATATGGACAGTTGCGGCACTGATATGGACAGTTGCGGCACCGTTATGGACAGTTGCGGCACTGATATGGACAGTTGCCGCACTCATACGAACAGTTATCCTCGTACTGATACTTTTTTGAGTATCAGTCTGAGGATGATTTGCGGCACTGATGAGGACATTTGCGGCACCGATATAGACATTTGCGGCACCGATATGGACGGTTGCGGCACCGATATGGACAGTTGCGGCACTGATATGGACAGTTTCGGCACTGATATGGATAGTTGCGGCACCGATATGGATAGTTGGGGCACCGATATGGACATTTGCGTCACCGATATGGACAGTTGCGGCACTCATACGAACAGTTATCCTCGTACTGATACTTTTTTTAGTATCAGTCCGAGGATGAGTTGCGGCCCCGATATGGATAGTTGCGGCCCCGATATGGACGGTTGCGGCACCGATATAGACAGTTCCGGCACTGATATGCATAGTTGCGGCCCCGATATGGACATTTGCGGCACCGATATGGACAGTTGCGGCACCGATATGGACAGTTGCGGCACTGATATGGATAGTTGCGGCCCCGATATGGACATTTGCGTCACCGATATGGACAGTTGCATCACCGATATGGACAGTTGCGGCACCGATATGGACAGTTGCGGCACCGATGAGGATAGTTGCGGCACCGATGAGGATAGTTGCGGCACCGATATGGACAGTTGCGGCACCGATATGGACAGTTGCGGCACTGATATGGATAGTTGCGGCCCCGATATGGACATTTGCGTCACCGATATGGACAGTTGCATCACGGATATGGACAGTTGCGGCACCGATATGGACAGTTGCGGCACTGATATGGACAGTTGCATCACCGATATGGACAGTTGCGGCACCGATATGGACAGTTGCGGCACTGATATGGACATTTGCGGCACCGATATGGACAGTTGCGGCACTGATATGGACATTTGCGGCACCGATATGGACAGTTGCGGCACTGATATGGACAGTTTCGGCACTGATATGGATAGTTGCGGCACCGATATGGATAGTTGGGGCACCAATATGGACATTTGCGTCACCGATATGGACAGTTGCGGCACTCATACGAACAGTTATCCTCGTACTGATACTTTTTTTAGTATCAGTCCGAGGATGAGTTGCGGCCCCGATATGGATAGTTGCGGCCCCGATATGGACGGTTGCGGCCCCGATATAGACAGTTCCGGCACCGATATGGACAGTTGCGGCACTGATATGGATAGTTGCGGCTCCGATATGGACATTTGCGTCACCGATATGGACAGTTGCATCACCGATATGGACAGTTGCGGCACCGATATGGACAGTTTCGGCACCGATATGGACATTTGCGGCACTGATATGGACAGTTGCGGCACCGATATGGATAGTTGCGGCACCGATATGGACAGTTATCCTCTTACTGATACTTTTTTGAGTATCAGTCCGAGGATGAGTTGCGGCACTGATATGGACAGTTGCGGCACTGATATGGACAGTTGCGGCACCGATATGGATAGTTGGGGCACCGATATGGACATTTGCGTCACCGATATGGACAGTTGCGGCACTCATACGAACAGTTATCCTTGTACTGATACTTTTTTTAGTATCAGTCCGAGGATGAGTTGCGGCCCCGATATGGATAGTTGCGGCCCCGATATGGACGGTTGCGGCACCGATATAGACAGTTCCGGCACTGATATGCATAGTTGCGGCCCCGATATGGACATTTGCGGCACCGATATGGACAGTTGCGGCACCGATATGGACAGTTGCGGCACTGATATGGATAGTTGCGGCCCCGATATGGACATTTGCGTCACCGATATGGACAGTTGCATCACGGATATGGACAGTTGCGGCACCGATATGGACGGTTGCGGCACTGATATGGACGGTTGCGGCACCGATATGGACAGTTGCGGCACCGATATGGACATTTGCGGCACCGATATGGACAGTTGCGGCACCGATATGGACAGTTGCGGCACTGATATGGATAGTTGCGGCCCCGATATGGACATTTGCGTCACCGATATGGACAGTTGCATCACCGATATGGACAGTTGCGGCACCGATATGGACAGTTGCGGCACTGATATGGACATTTGCGGCACCGATATGGACAGTTGCGGCACTGATATGGACATTTGCGGCACCGATATGGACAGTTGCGGCACTGATATGGACAGTTGCCGCACATATACGAACAGTTATCCTCGTACTGATACTTTTTGAGTATCAGTCTGAGGATGATTTGCGGCACTGATATGGACATTTGCGGCACCGATATAGACATTTGCGGCACCGATATGGACGGTTGCGGCACCGATATGGACAGTTGCGGCACTGATATGGACAGTTTCGGCACTGATATGGATAGTTGCGGCACCGATATGGATAGTTGGGGCACCGATATGGACATTTGCGTCACCGATATGGACAGTTGCGGCACTCATACGAACAGTTATCCTCGTACTGATACTTTTTTAGTATCAGTCCGAGGATGAGTTGCGGCCCCGATATGGATAGTTGCGGCCCCGATATGGACGGTTGCGGCACCGATATAGACAGTTCCGGCACTGATATGCATAGTTGCGGCCCCGATATGGACATTTGCGGCACCGATATGGACAGTTGCGGCACCGATATGGACAGTTGCGGCACTGATATGGATAGTTGCGGCCCCGATATGGACATTTGCGTCACCGATATGGACAGTTGCATCACCGATATGGACAGTTGCGGCACCGATATGGACAGTTGCGGCACTGATATGCATAGTTGCGGCCCCGATATGGACATTTGCGGCACCGATATGGACAGTTGCGGCACCGATATGGACAGTTGCGGCACTGATATGGATAGTTGCGGCCCCGATATGGACATTTGCGTCACCGATATGGACAGTTGCATCACGGATATGGACAGTTGCGGCACCGATATGGACAGTTGCGGCACTGATATGGACGGTTGCGGCACCGATATGGACAGTTGCGGCACCGATATGGACATTTGCGGCACCGATATGGACAGTTGCGGCACCGATATGGACAGTTGCGGCACTGATATGGATAGTTGCGGCCCCGATATGGACATTTGCGTCACCGATATGGACAGTTGCATCACCGATATGGACAGTTGCGGCACCGATATGGACAGTTGCGGCACTGATATGGACATTTGCGGCACCGATATGGACAGTTGCGGCACTGATATGGACATTTGCGGCACCGATATGGACAGTTGCGGCACTGATATGGACAGTTGCCGCACATATACGAACAGTTATCCTCGTACTGATACTTTTTTGAGTATCAGTCTGAGGATGATTTGCGGCACTGATATGGACATTTGCGGCACCGATATAGACATTTGCGGCACCGATATGGACGGTTGCGGCACCGATATGGACAGTTGCGGCACTGATATGGACAGTTTCGGCACTGATATGGATAGTTGCGGCACCGATATGGATAGTTGGGGGCACTGATATGGACGGTTGCGGCACCGATATGGACAGTTGCGGCACCGATATGGACATTTGCGGCACCGATATGGACAGTTGCGGCACCGATATGGACAGTTGCGGCACTGATATGGATAGTTGCGGCCCCCGATATGGACATTTGCGTCACCGATATGGACAGTTGCATCACCGATATGGACAGTTGCGGCACCGATATGGACAGTTGCGGCACTGATATGGACATTTGCGGCACCGATATGGACAGTTGCGGCACTGATATGGACATTTGCGGCACCGATATGGACAGTTGCGGCACTGATATGGACAGTTGCCGCACATATACGAACAGTTATCCTCGTACTGATACTTTTTTGAGTATCAGTCCGAGGATGATTTGCGGCACTGATATGGACATTTGCGGCACCGATATAGACATTTGCGGCACCGATATGGACGGTTGCGGCACCGATATGGACAGTTGCGGCACTGATATGGACAGTTTCGGCACTGATATGGATAGTTGCGGCACCGATATGGATAGTTGGGGCACCAATATGGACATTTGCGTCACCGATATGGACAGTTGCGGCACTCATACGAACAGTTATCCTCGTACTGATACTTTTTTAGTATCAGTCCGAGGATGAGTTGCGGCCCCGATATGGATAGTTGCGGCACCGATATGGACGGTTGCGGCACCGATATAGACAGTCCCGGCAATGATATGAATAGTTGCGGCCCCGATATGGACATTTGCGGCACCGATATGGACAGTTTCGGCACTGATATGGATAGTTGCGGCACTGATAT
This sequence comes from Rhizoglyphus robini, assembly GCA_023373905.1. Classification (NCBI taxonomy): domain Eukaryota; kingdom Metazoa; phylum Arthropoda; class Arachnida; order Sarcoptiformes; family Acaridae; genus Rhizoglyphus; species Rhizoglyphus robini. Next base: position 91,928 of record JAKIJQ010000197.1, read on the forward strand.
GGATAGTTGCGGCCCCGATATGGACATTTGCGTCACCGATATGGACAGTTGCATCACCGATATGGACAGTTGCGGCACCGATATGGACAGTTGCGGCACTGATATGGACGGTTGCGGCACCGATATGGACAGTTGCGGCACCGATATGGACATTTGCGGCACCGATTTGGACAGTTGCGGCACCGATATGGACAGTTCCGGCACTGATATGGATAGTTGCGGCCCCGATATGGACATTTGCGTCACCGATATGGACAGTTGCATCACCGATATGGACAGTTGCGGCACCGATATGGACAGTTGCGGCACTGATATGGACAGTTGCGGCACCGATATGGACAGTTGCGGCACTGATATGGACAGTTGCGGCACCGATTTGGACAGTTGCGGCACTGATATGGACAGTTGCGGCACTCATACGAACAGTTATCCTCGTACTGATACTTTTTTGAGTATCAGTCCGAGGATGAGTTGCGGCACTGATATGGACAGTTGCGGCACCGATATAGACATTTGCGGCACCGATATGGACGGTTGCGGCACCGATATGGACAGTTGCGGCACCGATATGGACAGTTTCGGCACTGATATGGATAGTTGCGGCACCGATTTGGACAGTTGCCGCACTGATATGGACAGTTGCCGCACATATACGAACAGTTATCCTCGTACTGATACTTTTTTGAGTATCAGTCTGAGGATGGTTTGCGGCACTGATATGGACATTTGCGGAACCGATATAGACATTTGCGGCACCGATATGGACAGTTGCGGCACCGATATGGACAGTTGCCGCACCGATATGGACATTGAGGAAACTCGAATGTGAACATTTGCGACCATCGAAAAACATCGCTATACCTTATTCATCCTCAAGTAAGACACTAATTTTTGTAGATTCACTTCATATCAACTAATTAAAACACCTAAGAGGGTGGTGGGTAGAGTAATACTCAAATAACAAACCAAAAAACCAAAAATCTCTAACGTAAACATTGAGGAAACTCGAATGTGAACATTTGCGACCATCGAAAAACATCGCTATACCTTATTCATCCTCAAGTAATACACTAATTCTCGTAGATTCACTTCATATCAACTAATTAAAACACATAAGAGGGTGGTGGGTAGTGTAATACTCAAATAACAAACCAAAAACCAAAAATCTCCAACGTAAACATTGAGGAAACTCGAATGTGAACATTTGCGACCATCGAAAAACATCGCTATACCTTATTCATCCTCAAGTAATACACTAATTCTCGTAGATTCACTTCATATCAACTAATTAAAACACATAAGAAGGTGGTGGGTAGTGTAATACTCAAATAACAAACCAAAAAACCAAAAATCTCCAACGTAAACATTGAGGAAACTCGAATGTGAACATTTGCGACCATCGAAAAACATCGTTATACCTTATTCATCCTCAAGTAATACACTAATTCTCGTAGATTCACTTCATATCAACTAATTAAAACACATAAGAGGGTGGTGGGTAGTGTAATACTGAAATAACAAACCAAAAACCAAAAATCTCCAACGTAAACATTGAGGAAACTCGAAGGTGAACATTTGCGACCATCGAAAAACATCGCTATACCTTATTCATCCTCAAGTAATACACTAATTCTCGTAGATTCACTTCATATCAACTTATTAAAACACATAAGAGGGTGGTGGGTAGTGTAATACTCAAATAACAAACCAAAAAACCAAAAATCTCCAACGTAAACATTGAGGAAACTCGAATGTGAACATTTGCGACCATCGAAAAACATCGCTATACCTTATTCATCCTCAAGTAATACACTAATTCTCGTAGATTCACTTCATATCAACTAATTAAAACAAATAAGAGGGTGGTGGGTAGTGTAATACTGAATTAACAAACCAAAAACCAAAAATCTCCAACGTAAACATTGAGGAAACTCGAATGTGAACATTTGCGACCATCGAAAAACATCGCTATACCTTATTCATCCTCAAGTAATACACTAATTCTCGTAGATTCACTGCGGCACTGTTATGGACAGTTGCGATACTGATATGGACAGTTGCCGCACATATACGAACAGTTATCCTCGTACTGATACTTTTTTTAGTATCAGTCCGAGGATGAGTTGCGGCCCCGATATGGATAGTTGCGGCCCCGATATGGACGGTTGCGGCCCCGATATGGACATTTGCGGCACCGATATGGACAGTTGCGGCACCGATATGGACAGTTGCGGCCCCGATATGGACATTTGCGGCACCGATATGGACAGTTGCGGCACCGATATGGACAGTTGCGGCACTGATATGGATAGTTGAGGCCCCGATATGGACATTTGCGTCACCGATATGGACAGTTGCATCACGGATATGGACAGTTGCGGCACCGATATGGACAGTTGCGGCACTGATATGGACGGTTGCGGCACCGATATGGACAGTTGCGGCACCGATATGGACATTTGCGGCACCGATATGGACAGTTGCGGCACCGATATGGACAGTTGCGGCACTGATATGGATAGTTGCGGCCCCGATATGGACATTTGCGTCACCGATATGGACAGTTGCATCACCGATATGGACAGTTGCGGCACCGATATGGACAGTTGCGGCACTGATATGGACATTTGCGGCACCGATATGGACAGTTGCGGCACTGATATGGACATTTGCGGCACCGATATGGACAGTTGCGGCACTGATATGGACAGTTGCCGCACATATACGAACAGTTATCCTCGTACTGATACTTTTTGAGTATCAGTCTGAGGATGATTTGCGGCACTGATATGGACATTTGCGGCACCGATATAGACATTTGCGGCACCGATATGGACGGTTGCGGCACCGATATGGACAGTTGCGGCACTGATATGGACAGTTTCGGCACTGATATGGATAGTTGCGGCACCGATATGGATAGTTGGGGCACCGATATGGACATTTGCGTCACCGATATGGACAGTTGCGGCACTCATACTAACAGTTATCCTCGTACTGATACTTTTTTAGTATCAGTCCGAGGATGAGTTGCGGCCTCGATATGGATAGTTGCGGCCCCGATATGGACGGTTGCGGCACCGATATAGACAGTTCCGGCACTGATATGCATAGTTGCGGCCCCGATATGGACATTTGCGGCACCGATATGGACAGTTGCGGCACCGATATGGACAGTTGCGGCACTGATATGGATAGTTGCGGCCCCGATATGGACATTTGCGTCACCGATATGGACAGTTGCATCACCGATATGGACAGTTGCGGCACCGATATGGACAGTTGCGGCACTGATATGGACGGTTGCGGCACCGATATGGACAGTTGCGGCACCGATATGGACATTTGCGGCACCGATATGGACAGTTGCGGCACCGATATGGACAGTTGCGGCACTGATATGGATAGTTGCGGCCCCGATATGGACATTTGCGTCACCGATATGGACAGTTGCATCACCGATATGGACAGTTGCGGCACCGATATGGACAGTTGCGGCACTGATATGGACATTTGCGGCACCGATATGGACAGTTGCGGCACTGATATGGACATTTGCGGCACCGATATGGACAGTTGCGGCACTGATATGGACAGTTGCCGCACATATACGAACAGTTATCCTCGTACTGATACTTTTTTGAGTATCAGTCTGAGGATGATTTGCGGCACTGATATGGACATTTGCGGCACCGATATAGACATTTGCGGCACCGATATGGACGGTTGCGGCACCGATATGGACAGTTGCGGCACTGATATGGACAGTTTCGGCACTGATATGGATAGTTGCGGCACCGATATGGTCAGTTGCGGCACCGATATGGACAGTTGCGGCACCGATATAGACATTTGCGGCACCGATATGGACGGTTGCGGCACCGATATGGATAGTTGCGGCACTGATATGGATAGTTGCGGCCCTCATACGAACAGTTATCCTCGTACTGATACATTTTTGAGTATCAGTCCGAGGATGAGTTGCGGCACTGATATGGACATTTGCGGCACCGATATGGACAGTTGCGGCACTGATATGGACAGTTGCGGCACTAATACGAACAGTTATCCTCGTACTGATACTTTTTTGTGTATCAGTCCGAGGATGAGTTGCGGCACTGATATGGACAATTGCGGCACTGATATTGACAGTTGCGGCACTGATATGGATAGTTACGGCCCCGATATGGACGGTTGCGGCACCGATATGGACAGTTCCGGCACTGATATGCATAGTTGCGGCCCCGATATGGACATTTGCGGCACCGATATGGACAGTTGCGGCACCGATATGGACAGTTTAGGCACTGATATGGATAGTTGCGGCACCGATATGGACAGTTGCGACACCGATATGGACAGTTATCCTCTTACTGATACTTTTTTTGAGTATCAGTCCGAGGATGAGTTGCGGCACTGATATGGACATTTGCGGCACTGATATGGACAGTTGCGGCACCGATATGGATAGTTGCGGCACCGATATGGACAGTTATCCTCTTACTGATACTTTTTTGAGTATCAGTCCGAGGATGAGTTGCGGCACTGATATGGACAGTTGCGGCACTGATATGGACAGTTGCGGCACCGATATGGATAGTTGGGGCACCGATATGGACAGTTATCCTCTTACTGATACTTTTTGAGTATCAGTCCGAGGATGAGTTGCGGCACTGATATGATTTGCGGCACCGATATGGACAGTTGCGGCACTGATATGGACAGTTGCGGCACTAATACGAACAGTTATCCTCGTACTGATACTTTTTTGTGTATCAGTCCGAGGATGAGTTGCGGCACTGATATGGACAATTGCGGCACTGATATTGACAGTTGCGGCACTGATATGGATAGTTGCGGCCCCGATATGGACGGTTGCGGCACCGATATGGACAGTTCCGGCACTGATATGCATAGTTGCGGCCCCGATATGGACATTTGCGGCACCGATATGGACATTTGCGGCACCGATATGGACAGTTTAGGCACTGATATGGATAGTTGCGGCACCGATATGGACAGTTGCGACACCGATATGGACAGTTGCAGCACTGATATGGACAGTTGCGGCACTAATACGAACAGTTATCCTCGTACTGATACTTTTTGTGTATCAGTCCGAGGATGAGTTGCGGCACTGATATGGACAATTGCGGCACTGATATGGACAGTTGCGGCACCGATATGGATAGTTGCGGCACCGATATGGACAGTTATCCTCTTACTGATACTTTTTTGAGTATCAGTCCGAGGATGAGTTGCGGCACTGATATGGACAGTTGCGGCACTGATATGGACAGTTGCGGCACCGATATGAATAGTTGGGGCACCGATATGGACAGTTATCCTCTTACTGATACTTTTTTGAGTATCAGTCCGAGGATGAGTTGCGGCACTGATATGGACAGTTGCGGCACTCATACGAACAGTTATTCTCGTACTGGATACTTTTTTAGTATCAGTCCGAGGATGAGTTGCGGCACTGATATGGACAGTTGCGGCACTGATATTGACAGTTGCGGCACTGATATGGATAGTTGCGGCCCCGATATGGATAGTTGCGGCACCGATATGGACAGTTTAGGCACTGATATGGATAGTTGCGGCACTGATATGCATAGTTGCGGCCCCGATATGGACATTTGCGGCACCGATATGGACAGTTGCGGCACCGATATGGACAGTTTAGGCACTGATATGGATAGTTGCGGCACCGATATGGACATTTGCGGCACCGATATGGACAGTTGCAGCACTGATATGGACAGTTGCGGCACTAATACGAACAGTTATCCTCGTACTGATACTTTTTTGTGTATCAGTCCGAGGATGAGTTGCGGCACTGATATGGACAATTGCGGCACTGATATTGACAGTTGCGGCACTGATATGGATAGTTACGGCCCCGATATGGACGGTTGCGGCACCGATATGGACAGTTCCGGCACTGATATGCATAGTTGCGGCCCCGATATGGACATTTGCGGCACCGATATGGACAGTTGCGGCACCGATATGGACAGTTTAGGCACTGATATGGATAGTTGCGGCACCGATATGGACAGTTGCGACACCGATATGGACAGTTATCCTCTTACTGATACTTTTTGAGTATCAGTCCGAGGATGAGTTGCGGCACTGATATGGACAGTTGCGGCACTGATATTGACGGTTGCGGCACCGATATTGACAGTTGCGGCACTGATATGGACAGTTTCGGCACTGATATGGATAGTTGCGGCACTGATATGGATAGTTGCGGCCCTCATACGAACAGTTATCCTCGTACTGATACTTTTTTGAGTATCAGTCCGAGGATGAGTTGCGGCACTGATATGGACATTTGCGGCACCGATATGGACAGTTGCGGCACTGATATGGACAGTTGCGGCACTAATACGAACAGTTATCCTCGTACTGATACTTTTTTTGTGTATCAGTCCGAGGATGAGTTGCGGCACTGATATGGACAATTGCGGCACTGATATTGACAGTTGCGGCACTGATATGGATAGTTACGGCCCCGATATGGACGGTTGCGGCACCGATATGGACAGTTCCGGCACTGATATGCATAGTTGCGGCCCCGATATGGACATTTGCGGCACCGATATGGACAGTTGCGGCACCGATATGGACAGTTTAGGCACTGATATGGATAGTTGCGGCACCGATATGGACAGTTGCGACACCGATATGGACAGTTATCCTCTTACTGATACTTTTTTGAGTATCAGTCCGAGGATGAGTTGCGGCACTGATATGGACATTTGCGGCACTGATATGGACAGTTGCGGCACCGATATGGATAGTTGCGGCACCGATATGGACAGTTATCCTCTTACTGATACTTTTTTGAGTATCAGTCCGAGGATGAGTTGCGGCACTGATATGGACAGTTGCGGCACTGATATGGACAGTTGCGGCACCGATATGGATAGTTGGGGCACCGATATGGACAGTTATCCTCTTACTGATACTTTTTGAGTATCAGTCCGAGGATGAGTTGCGGCACTGATATGGACAGTTGCGGCACTCATATGGACAGTTGCGGCACCGATATGGATAGTTGGGGCACCGATATGGACAGTTATCCTCTTACTGATACTTTTTTGAGTATCAGTCCGAGGATGAGTTGCGGCACTGATATGGACATTTGCGGCACCGATATGGACAGTTGCGGCACTGATATGGACAGTTGCGGCACTAATACGAACAGTTATCCTCGTACTGATACTTTTTTGTGTATCAGTCCGAGGATGAGTTGCGGCACTGATATGGACAATTGCGGCACTGATATTGACAGTTGCGGCACTGATATGGATAGTTGCGGCCCCGATATGGACGGTTGCGGCACCGATATGGACAGTTCCGGCACTGATATGCATAGTTGCGGCCCCGATATGGACATTTGCGGCACCGATATGGACATTTGCGGCACCGATATGGACAGTTTAGGCACTGATATGGATAGTTGCGGCACCGATATGGACAGTTGCGACACCGATATGGACAGTTGCAGCACTGATATGGACAGTTGCGGCACTAATACGAACAGTTATCCTCGTACTGATACTTTTTTGTGTATCAGTCCGAGGATGAGTTGCGGCACTGATATGGACAATTGCGGCACTGATATGGACAGTTGCGGCACCGATATGGATAGTTGCGGCACCGATATGGACAGTTATCCTCTTACTGATACTTTTTTGAGTATCAGTCCGAGGATGAGTTGCGGCACTGATATGGACAGTTGCGGCACTGATATGGACAGTTGCGGCACCGATATGAATAGTTGGGGCACCGATATGGACAGTTATCCTCTTACTGATACTTTTTTGAGTATCAGTCCGAGGATGAGTTGCGGCACTGATATGGACAGTTGCGGCACTCATACGAACAGTTATTCTCGTACTGATACTTTTTTTAGTATCAGTCCGAGGATGAGTTGCGGCACTGATATGGACAGTTGCGGCACTGATATTGACAGTTGCGGCACTGATATGGATAGTTGCGGCCCCGATATGGATAGTTGCGGCACCGATATGGACAGTTTAGGCACTGATATGGATAGTTGCGGCACTGATATGCATAGTTGCGGCCCCGATATGGACATTTGCGGCACCGATATGGACAGTTGCGGCACCGATATGGACAGTTTAGGCACTGATATGGATAGTTGCGGCACCGATATGGACATTTGCGGCACCGATATGGACAGTTGCAGCACTGATATGGACAGTTGCGGCACTAATACGAACAGTTATCCTCGTACTGATACTTTTTTGTGTATCAGTCCGAGGATGAGTTGCGGCACTGATATGGACAATTGCGGCACTGATATTGACAGTTGCGGCACTGATATGGATAGTTACGGCCCCGATATGGACGGTTGCGGCACCGATATGGACAGTTCCGGCACTGATATGCATAGTTGCGGCCCCGATATGGACATTTGCGGCACCGATATGGACAGTTGCGGCACCGATATGGACAGTTTAGGCACTGATATGGATAGTTGCGGCACCGATATGGACAGTTGCGACACCGATATGGACAGTTATCCTCTTACTGATACTTTTTTGAGTATCAGTCCGAGGATGAGTTGCGGCACTGATATGGACAGTTGCGGCACTGATATTGACAGTTGCGGCACTGATATGGATAGTTGCGGCCCCGATATGGATAGTTGCGGCACCGATATGGACAGTTTAGGCACTGATATGGATAGTTGCGGCACTGATATGCATAGTTGCGGCCCCGATATGGACATTTGCGGCACCGATATGGACAGTTGCGGCACCGATATGGACAGTTTAGGCACTGATATGGATAGTTGCGGCACTGATATGGACAGTTTCGGCACTGATATGGATAGTTGCGGCACTGATATGGATAGTTGCGGCCCTCATACGAACAGTTATCCTCGTACTGATACTTTTTTGAGTATCAGTCCGAGGATGAGTTGCGGCACTGATATGGACATTTGCGGCACCGATATGGACAGTTGCGGCACTGATATGGACAGTTGCGGCACTAATACGAACAGTTATCCTCGTACTGATACTTTTTTGTGTATCAGTCCGAGGATGAGTTGCGGCACTGATATGGACAATTGCGGCACTGATATTGACAGTTGCGGCACTGATATGGATAGTTACGGCCCCGATATGGACGGTTGCGGCACCGATATGGACAGTTCCGGCACTGATATGCATAGTTGCGGCCCCGATATGGACATTTGCGGCACCGATATGGACAGTTGCGGCACCGATATGGACAGTTGCGACACCGATATGGACAGTTATCCTCTTACTGATACTTTTTTGAGTATCAGTCCGAGGATGAGTTGCGGCACTGATATGGACATTTGCGGCACTGATATGGACAGTTGCGGCACCGATATGGATAGTTGCGGCACCGATATGGACAGTTATCCTCTTACTGATACTTTTTGAGTATCAGTCCGAGGATGAGTTGCGGCACTGATATGGACAGTTGCGGCACTGATATGGACAGTTGCGGCACCGATATGGATAGTTGGGGCACCGATATGGACAGTTATCCTCTTACTGATACTTTTTTGAGTATCAGTCCGAGGATGAGTTGCGGCACTGATATGGACATTTGCGGCACCGATATGGACAGTTGCGGCACTGATATGGACAGTTGCGGCACTAATACGAACAGTTATCCTCGTACTGATACTTTTTTGTGTATCAGTCCGAGGATGAGTTGCGGCACTGATATGGACATTTGCGGCACCGATATGGACAGTTGCGGCACTGATATGGACAGTTGCGGCACTAATACGAACAGTTATCCTCGTACTGATACTTTTTTGTGTATCAGTCCGAGGATGAGTTGCGGCACTGATATGGACAATTGCGGCACTGATATTGACAGTTGCGGCACTGATATGGATAGTTGCGGCCCCGATATGGACGGTTGCGGCACCGATATGGACAGTTCCGGCACTGATATGCATAGTTGCGGCCCCGATATGGACATTTGCGGCACCGATATGGACATTTGCGGCACCGATATGGACAGTTTAGGCACTGATATGGATAGTTGCGGCACCGATATGGACAGTTGCGACACCGATATGGACAGTTGCAGCACTGATATGGACAGTTGCGGCACTAATACGAACAGTTATCCTCGTACTGATACTTTTTTGTGTATCAGTCCGAGGATGAGTTGCGGCACTGATATGGACAATTGCGGCACTGATATGGACAGTTGCGGCACCGATATGGATAGTTGCGGCACCGATATGGACAGTTATCCTCTTACTGATACTTTTTGAGTATCAGTCCGAGGATGAGTTGCGGCACTGATATGGACAGTTGCGGCACTGATATGGACAGTTGCGGCACCGATATGAATAGTTGGGGCACCGATATGGACAGTTATCCTCTTACTGATACTTTTTTGAGTATCAGTCCGAGGATGAGTTGCGGCACTGATATGGACAGTTGCGGCACTCATACGAACAGTTATTCTCGTACTGATACTTTTTTTAGTATCAGTCCGAGGATGAGTTGCGGCACTGATATGGACAGTTGCGGCACTGATATTGACAGTTGCGGCACTGATATGGATAGTTGCGGCCCCGATATGGATAGTTGCGGCACCGATATGGACAGTTTAGGCACTGATATGGATAGTTGCGGCACTGATATGCATAGTTGCGGCCCCGATATGGACATTTGCGGCACCGATATGGACAGTTGCGGCACCGATATGGACAGTTTAGGCACTGATATGGATAGTTGCGGCACCGATATGGACATTTGCGGCACCGATATGGACAGTTGCAGCACTGATATGGACAGTTGCGGCACTAATACGAACAGTTATCCTCGTACTGATACTTTTTTGTGTATCAGTCCGAGGATGAGTTGCGGCACTGATATGGACAATTGCGGCACTGATATTGACAGTTGCGGCACTGATATGGATAGTTACGGCCCCGATATGGACGGTTGCGGCACCGATATGGACAGTTCCGGCACTGATATGCATAGTTGCGGCCCCGATATGGACATTTGCGGCACCGATATGGACAGTTGCGGCACCGATATGGACAGTTTAGGCACTGATATGGATAGTTGCGGCACCGATATGGACAGTTGCGACACCGATATGGACAGTTATCCTCTTACTGATACTTTTTTGAGTATCAGTCCGAGGATGAGTTGCGGCACTGATATGGACAGTTGCGGCACTGATATTGACAGTTGCGGCACTGATATGGATAGTTGCGGCCCCGATATGGATAGTTGCGGCACCGATATGGACAGTTTAGGCACTGATATGGATAGTTGCGGCACTGATATGCATAGTTGCGGCCCCGATATGGACATTTGCGGCACCGATATGGACAGTTGCGGCACCGATATGGACAGTTTAGGCACTGATATGGATAGTTGCGGCACTGATATGGACAGTTTCGGCACTGATATGGATAGTTGCGGCACTGATATGGATAGTTGCGGCCCTCATACGAACAGTTATCCTCGTACTGATACTTTTTTGAGTATCAGTCCGAGGATGAGTTACGGCACTGATATGGACATTTGCGGCACCGATATGGACAGTTGCGGCACTGATATGGACAGTTGCGGCACTAATACGAACAGTTATCCTCGTACTGATACTTTTTTGTGTATCAGTCCGAGGATGAGTTGCGGCACTGATATGGACAATTGCGGCACTGATATTGACAGTTGCGGCACTGATATGGATAGTTACGGCCCCGATATGGACGGTTGCGGCACCGATATGGACAGTTCCGGCACTGATATGCATAGTTGCGGCCCCGATATGGACATTTGCGGCACCGATATGGACAGTTGCGGCACCGATATGGACAGTTGCGACACCGATATGGACAGTTATCCTCTTACTGATACTTTTTTGAGTATCAGTCCGAGGATGAGTTGCGGCACTGATATGGACATTTGCGGCACTGATATGGACAGTTGCGGCACCGATATGGATAGTTGCGGCACCGATATGGACAGTTATCCTCTTACTGATACTTTTTTGAGTATCAGTCCGAGGATGAGTTGCGGCACTGATATGGACAGTTGCGGCACTGATATGGACAGTTGCGGCACCGATATGGATAGTTGGGGCACCGATATGGACAGTTATCCTCTTACTGATACTTTTTGAGTATCAGTCCGAGGATGAGTTGCGGCACTGATATGGACATTTGCGGCACCGATATGGACAGTTGCGGCACTGATATGGACAGTTGCGGCACTAATACGAACAGTTATCCTCGTACTGATACTTTTTTGTGTATCAGTCCGAGGATGAGTTGCGGCACTGATATGGACAATTGCGGCACTGATATTGACAGTTGCGGCACTGATATGGATAGTTGCGGCCCCGATATGGACGGTTGCGGCACCGATATGGACAGTTCCGGCACTGATATGCATAGTTGCGGCCCCGATATGGACATTTGCGGCACCGATATGGACATTTGCGGCACCGATATGGACAGTTTAGGCACTGATATGGATAGTTGCGGCACCGATATGGACAGTTGCGACACCGATATGGACAGTTATCCTCTTACTGATACTTTTTTGAGTATCAGTCCGAGGATGAGTTGCGGCACTGATATGGACATTTGCGGCACTGATATGGACAGTTGCGGCACCGATATGGATAGTTGCGGCACCGATATGGACAGTTATCCTCTTACTGATACTTTTTTGAGTATCAGTCCGAGGATGAGTTGCGGCACTGATATGGACAGTTGCGGCACTGATATTGACGGTTGCGGCACCGATATGGACAGTTGCGGCACTGATATGGACAGTTTCGGCACTGATATGGATAGTTGCGGCACTGATATGGATAGTTGCGGCCCTCATACGAACAGTTATCCTCGTACTGATACTTTTTTGAGTATCAGTCCGAGGATGAGTTGCGGCACTGATATGGACATTTGCGGCACCGATATGGACAGTTGCGGCACTGATATGGACAGTTGCGGCACTAATACGAACAGTTATCCTCGTACTGATACTTTTTTGTGTATCAGTCCGAGGATGAGTTGCGGCACTGATATGGACAATTGCGGCACTGATATTGACAGTTGCGGCACTGATATGGATAGTTACGGCCCCGATATGGACAGTTCCGGCACTGATATGCATAGTTGCGGCCCCGATATGGACAGTTGCGGCACCGATATGGACAGTTGCGGCACCGATATGGACAGTTTAGGCACTGATATGGATAGTTGCGGCACCGATATGGACAGTTGCGACACCGATATGGACAGTTATCCTCTTACTGATACTTTTTGAGTATCAGTCCGAGGATGAGTTGCGGCACTGATATGGACATTTGCGGCACTGATATGGACAGTTGCGGCACCGATATGGATAGTTGCGGCACCGATATGGACAGTTATCCTCTTACTGATACTTTTTGAGTATCAGTCCGAGGATGAGTTGCGGCACTGATATGGACAGTTGCGGCACTGATATGGACAGTTGCGGCACCGATATGGATAGTTGGGGCACCGATATGGACAGTTATCCTCTTACTGATACTTTTTTGAGTATCAGTCCGAGGATGAGTTGCGGCACTGATATGGACATTTGCGGCACCGATATGGACAGTTGCGGCACTGATATGGACAGTTGCGGCACTAATACGAACAGTTATCCTCGTACTGATACTTTTTTGTGTATCAGTCCGAGGATGAGTTGCGGCACTGATATGGACAATTGCGGCACTGATATTGACAGTTGCGGCACTGATATGGATAGTTGCGGCCCCGATATGGACGGTTGCGGCACCGATATGGACAGTTCCGGCACTGATATGCATAGTTGCGGCACCGATATGGACAGTTGCGGCACCGATATGGACATTTGCGGCACCGATATGGACAGTTGCGGCACCGATATGGACAGTTGCGGCACCGATATGGACAGTTGCGACACCGATATGGACAGTTGCAGCACTGATATGGACAGTTGCGGCACTAATACGAACAGTTATCCTCGTACTGATACTTTTTGTGTATCAGTCCGAGGATGAGTTGCGGCACTGATATGGACAATTGCGGCACCGATATGGACAGTTGCGGCACCGATATGGACATTTGCGGCACCGATATGGACAGTTGCGGCACCGATATGGACAGTTGCGGCACCGATATGGACAGTTTAGGCACTGATATGGATAGTTGCGGCACCGATATGGACAGTTGCGGCACCGATATGGACAGTTGCAGCACTGATATGGACAGTTGCGGCACTAATACGAACAGTTATCCTCGTACTGATACTTTTTGTGTATCAGTCCGAGGATGAGTTGCGGCACTGATATGGACAATTGCGGCACTGATATTGACAGTTGCGGCACTGATATGGATAGTTACGGCCCCGATATGGACGGTTGCGGCACCGATATGGACAGTTCCGGCACTGATATGCATAGTTGCGGCCCCGATATGGACATTTGCGGCACCGATATGGACAGTTGCGGCACCGATATGGACAGTTTAGGCACTGATATGGATAGTTGCGGCACCGATATGGACAGTTGCGACACCGATATGGACAGTTATCCTCTTACTGATACTTTTTTGAGTATCAGTCCGAGGATGAGTTGCGGCACTGATATGGACAGTTGCGGCACTGATATGGACAGTTGCGGCACCGATATGGATAGTTGCGGCACCGATATGGACAGTTATCCTCGTACTGATACTTTTTTGAGTATCAGTCTGAGGATGATTTGCGGCACTGATATGGACAGTTGCGGCACCGATATGGACAGTTGCGGCACCGATATGGACAGTTGCGGCACCGATATGGACAGTTTCGGCACTGATATGGATAGTTGCGGCACTGATATGGATAGTTGCGGCCCTCATACGAACAGTTATCCTCGTACTGATACTTTTTTGAGTATCAGTCTGAGGATGATTTGCGGCACTGATATGGACATTTGCGGCACCGATATGGACAGTTGCGGCACTGATATGGACAGTTGCGGCACTCATACGAACAGTTATCCTCGTACTGATACTTTTTTGAGTATCAGTCCGAGGATGAGTTGCGGCACTGATATGGACAGTTGCGGCACTGATATTGACAGTTGCGGCACTGATATGGATAGTTACGGCCCCGATATGGACAGTTCCGGCACTGATATGCATAGTTGCGGCCCCGATATGGACATTTGCGGCACCGATATAGACATTTGCGGCACGGATATGGACATTTGCGGCACCGATATGGACAGTTGCGGCACTGATATGGACAGTTGCGGCACTCATACGAACATTTATCCTCGTACTGATACTTTTTTGAGTATCAGTCCGAGGATGAGTTGCGGCACTGATATGGACAGTTGCGGCACTGATATTGACAGTTGCGGCACTGATATGGATAGTTGCGGCCCCGATATGGACGGTTGCGGCACCGATATGGACAGTTGCGGCACTGATATGGACAGTTGCGGCCCCGATATGGACAGTTGCGGCACCGATATGGACAGTTGCGGCACCGATATGGACAGTTTAGGCACTGATATGGATAGTTGCGGCACCGATATGGACAGTTGCGACACCGATATGGACAGTTATCCTCTTACTGATACTTTTTTGAGTATCAGTCCGAGGATGAGTTGCGGCACTGATATGGACAGTTGCGGCACTGATATTGACAGTTGCGGCACCGATATGGATAGTTGCGGCACCGATATGGACAGTTATCCTCTTACTGATACTTTTTGAGTATCAGTCCGAGGATGAGTTGCGGCACTGATATGGACAGTTGCGGCACTGATATGGACAGTTGCGGCACCGATATGGACAGTTGCGGCACCGATATGGACAGTTGCGGCACTGATATGGACAGTTGCGGCACTGATATGGACAGTTGCGGCACTCATACGAACATTTATCCTCGTACTGATACTTTTTTGAGTATCAGTCCGAGGATGAGTTGCGGCACTGATATGGACAGTTGCGGCACTGATATTGACAGTTGCGGCACTGATATGGATAGTTGCGGCACCGATATGGACAGTTATCCTCTTACTGATACTTTTTTGAGTATCAGTCCGAGGATGAGTTGCGGCACTGATATGGACAGTTGCGGCACTGATATGGACAGTTGCGGCACCGATATGAATAGTTGGGGCACCGATATGGACAGTTATCCTCTTACTGATACTTTTTGAGTATCAGTCCGAGGATGAGTTGCGGCACTGATATGGACAGTTGCGGCACTCATACGAACAGTTATCCTCGTACTGATACTTTTTTGAGTATCAGTCCGAGGATGAGTTGCGGCACTGATATGGACATTTGCGGCACTGATATTGACAGTTGCGGCACTGATATGGAAAGTTGCGGCCCCGATATGGATAGTTGCGGCACCGATATGGACAGTTTAGGCACTGATATGGATAGTTGCGGCACTGATATGCATAGTTGCGGCCCCGATATGGACATTTGCGGCACCGATATGGACAGTTGCGGCACCGATATGGACAGTTGCGGCACCGATATGGACAGTTTAGGCACTGATATGGATAGTTGCGGCACCGATATGGACAGTTGCGACACCGATATGGACAGTTGCAGCACTGATATGGACAGTTGCGGCACTCATACGAACAGTTATCCTCGTACTGATACTTTTTTGAGTATCAGTCCGAGGATGAGTTGCGGCACTGATATGGACAGTTGCGGCACTGATATTGACAGTTGCGGCACTGATATGGATAGTTGCGGCACCGATATGGACGGTTGCGGCACCGATATGGACAGTTCCGGCACTGATATGCATAGTTGCGGCCCCGATATGGACATTTGC
The DNA here is from genome assembly GCA_023373905.1 of Rhizoglyphus robini. Taxonomy (NCBI): domain Eukaryota; kingdom Metazoa; phylum Arthropoda; class Arachnida; order Sarcoptiformes; family Acaridae; genus Rhizoglyphus; species Rhizoglyphus robini. The sequence goes on from JAKIJQ010000197.1 coordinate 108,799, forward strand.
GGCACTGATATGGACAGTTGCGGCACTGATATGGACAGTTGCGGCACTGATATGGATAGTTGCGGCACCGATATGGACAGTTGCGGCACCGATATGGACAGTTATCCTCTTACTGATACTTTTTTGAGTATCAGTCCGAGGATGAGTTGCGGCACTGATATGGACAGTTGCGGCACTGATATTGACAGTTGCGGCACTGATATGGATAGTTTCGGCACTGATATTGACAGTTATCCTCTTACTGATACTTTTTTGAGTATCAGTCCGAGGATGAGTTGCGGCACTGATATGGACAGTTGCGGCACAGATATGGACAGTTGCGGCACCGATATGGATAGTTGCGGCACTCATAGGAACAGTTATCCTCGTACTGATACTTTTTTGAGTATCAGTCTGAGGATGAGTTGCGGCACTGATATGGACAGTTGCGGCACTGATATGGACATTTGCGGCACTGATATGGACAGTTGCGGCACTCATACGAACAGTTATCCTCGTACTGATACTTTTTTGAGTATCAGTCCGAGGATGAGTTGCGGCACTGATATGGACAGTTGCGGCACTGATATTGACAGTTGCGGCACTGATATGGATAGTTGCGGCACCGATATGTACGGTTGCGGCACCGATAGGGACAGTTCCGGCACTGATATGCATAGTTGCGGCCCCGATATGGACATTTGCGGCACTGATATGCATAGTTGCGGCCCCGATATGGACAGTTGCGGCACCGATATGGACAGTTCCGGCACTGATATGCATAGTTGCGGCCCCGATATGGACATTTGCGGCACTGATATGGACAGTTGCGGCACTGATATGGACAGTTGCGGCACTGATATTGACAGTTGCGGCACTGATATGGACAGTTCCGACACCGATATGGACAGTTGCAGCACTGATATGGACAGTTGCGGCACTAATACGAACAGTTATCCTCGTACTGATACTTTTTTGAGTATCAGTCCGAGGATGAGTTGCGGCACTGATATGGACAGTTGCGGCACTGATATTGACAGTTGCGGCACTGATATGGATAGTTGCGGCCCCGATATGGACAGTTGCGGCACCGATATGGACAGTTCCGGCACTGATATGAATAGTTGCGGCCCCGATATGGACATTTGCGGCACCGATATGGACAGTTGCGGCACCGATATGGACAGTTGCGGCACTGATATGGATAGTTGCGGCACTGATATGGACAGTTGCGACACCGATATGGACAGTTGCAGCACTGATATGGACAGTTGCGGCACTAATACGAACAGTTATCCTCGTACTGATACTTTTTTGTGTATCAGTCCGAGGATGAGTTGCGGCACTGATATGGACAATTGCGGCACTGATATGGACAGTTGCGGCACCGATATGGATAGTTGCGGCACCGATATGGACAGTTATCCTCTTACTGATACTTTTTTGAGTATCAGTCCGAGGATGAGTTGCGGCACTGATATGGACAGTTGCGGCACTGATATGGACAGTTGCGGCACCGATATGAATAGTTGGGGCACCGATATGGACAGTTATCCTCTTACTGATACTTTTTTGAGTATCAGTCCGAGGATGAGTTGCGGCACTGATATGGACAGTTGCGGCACTCATACGAACAGTTATCCTCGTACTGATACTTTTTTTAGTATCAGTCCGAGGATGAGTTGCGGCACTGATATGGACAGTTGCGGCACTGATATTGACAGTTGCGGCACTGATATGGATAGTTGCGGCCCCGATATGGACAGTTGCGGCACCGATATGGACAGTTGCGGCACTGATATGGATAGTTGCGGCACTGATATGCATAGTTGCGGCCCCGATATGGACATTTGCGGCACCGATATGGACATTTGCGGCACCGATATGGACAGTTGCGGCACCGATATGGACAGTTTAGGCACTGATATGGATAGTTGCGGCACCGATATGGACAGTTGCGACACCGATATGGACAGTTGCAGCACTGATATGGACAGTTGCGGCACTAATACGAACAGTTATCCTCGTACTGATACTTTTTTGTGTATCAGTCCGAGGATGAGTTGCGGCACTGATATGGACAATTGCGGCACTGATATTGACAGTTGCGGCACTGATATGGATAGTTACGGCCCCGATATGGACGGTTGCGGCACCGATATGGACAGTTCCGGCACTGATATGCATAGTTGCGGCCCCGATATGGACATTTGCGGCACCGATATGGACATTTGCGGCACCGATATGGACATTTGCGGCACCGATATGGACAGTTGCGGCACCGATATGGACAGTTTAGGCACTGATATGGATAGTTGCGGCACCGATATGGACAGTTGCGACACCGATATGGACAGTTGCAGCACTGATATGGACAGTTGCGGCACTAATACGAACAGTTATCCTCGTACTGATACTTTTTTGTGTATCAGTCCGAGGATGAGTTGCGGCACTGATATGGACAATTGCGGCACTGATATTGACAGTTGCGGCACTGATATGGATAGTTACGGCCCCGATATGGACGGTTGCGGCACCGATATGGACAGTTCCGGCACTGATATGCATAGTTGCGGCCCCGATATGGACATTTGCGGCACCGATATGGACAGTTGCGGCACCGATATGGACAGTTTAGGCACTGATATGGATAGTTGCGGCACCGATATGGACAGTTGCGACACCGATATGGACAGTTATCCTCTTACTGATACTTTTTTGAGTATCAGTCCGAGGATGAGTTGCGGCACTGATATGGACATTTGCGGCACTGATATGGACAGTTGCGGCACCGATATGGATAGTTGCGGCACCGATATGGACAGTTATCCTCTTACTGATACTTTTTTGAGTATCAGTCCGAGGATGAGTTGCGGCACTGATATGGACAGTTGCGGCACTGATATGGACAGTTGCGGCACCGATATGGATAGTTGGGGCACCGATATGGACAGTTATCCTCTTACTGATACTTTTTTGAGTATCAGTCCGAGGATGAGTTGCGGCACTGATATGGACATTTGCGGCACCGATATGGACAGTTGCGGCACTGATATGGACAGTTGCGGCACTAATACGAACAGTTATCCTCGTACTGATACTTTTTTGTGTATCAGTCCGAGGATGAGTTGCGGCACTGATATGGACAATTGCGGCACTGATATTGACAGTTGCGGCACTGATATGGATAGTTGCGGCCCCGATATGGACGGTTGCGGCACCGATATGGACAGTTCCGGCACTGATATGCATAGTTGCGGCCCCGATATGGACATTTGCGGCACCGATATGGACAGTTGCGGCACCGATATGGACAGTTTAGGCACTGATATGGATAGTTGCGGCACCGATATGGACAGTTCCGACACCGATATGGACAGTTGCAGCACTGATATGGACAGTTGCGGCACTAATACGAACAGTTATCCTCGTACTGATACTTTTTTTAGTATCAGTCCGAGGATGAGTTGCGGCACTGATATGGACAGTTGCGGCACTGATATTGACAGTTGCGGCACTGATATGGATAGTTGCGGCCCCGATATGGATAGTTGCGGCCCCGATATGGACGGTTGCGGCACCGATATAGAAAGTTCCGGCACTGATATGCATAGTTGCGGCCCCGATATGGACATTTTCGGCACCGATATGGACAGTTGCGGCACCGATATGGACAGTTGCGGCACCGATATGGACAGTTGCGGCACCGATATGGACAGTTTCGGCACTGATATGGACATTTGCGGCACCGATATAGACAGTTGCGGCACTGTTATGGACAGTTGCGATACTGATATGGACAGTTGCCGCACATATACGAACAGTTATCCTCGTACTGATACTTTTTTGAGTATCAGTCCGAGGATGATTTGCGGCACTGATATGGACATTTGCGGCACCGATATAGACATTTGTGGCACCGATAAGGACGGTTGCGGCACCGATATGGACAGTTGCGGCACCGATATGGACAGTTGCGGCACTGATATGGATAGTTGCGGCCCCGATATGGACATTTGCGTCACCGATATGGACAGTTGCGGCACCGATATGGACAGTTGCGGCACCGATATGGACAGTTTCGGCACCGATATGGACGGTTGCGGCACCGATATGGACAGTTGCGGCACTGATATGGATAGTTGCGGCCCCGATATGGACATTTGCGTCACCGATATGGACAGTTGCGGCAACGATATGGACAGTTGCGGCACTGATATGGACAGTTGCGGCACTGATATGGATAGGTGCGGCCCCGATATGGACGGTTGCGGCACCGATATGGACAGTTGCGGCACTGATATGGACATTTGCGGCACCGATATGGACAGTTGCGGCACTGATATGGACATTTGCGGCACCGATATGGACAGTTGCGGCACTGATATGGACAGTTGCCGCACATATACGAACAGTTATCCTCGTACTGATACTTTTTGAGTATCAGTCCGAGGATGAGTTGCGGCACCGATATGGACAGTTGCGGCACCGATATGGACAGTTTCGGCACCGATATGGACGGTTGCGGCACCGATATGGACAGTTACGGCACTGATATGGATAGTTGCGGCCCCGATATGGACATTTGCGTCACCGATATGGACAGTTGCGGCCCCGATATGGACATTTGCGTCACCGATATGGACAGTTGCGGCACCGATATGGACAGTTGCGGCACTGATATGGACATTTGCGGCACTGATATGGACAGTTGCGGCACTGATATTGACAGTTGCGGCACTGATATGGATAGTTGCGGCCCCGATATGGATAGTTGCGGCCCCGATATGGACGGTTGCGGCACCGATATAGAAAGTTCCGGCACTGATATGCATAGTTGCGGCCCCGATATGGACATTTTCGGCACCGATATGGACAGTTGCGGCACCGATATGGACAGTTGCGGCACCGATATGGACAGTTGCGGCACCGATATGGACAGTTTCGGCACTGATATGGACATTTGCGGCACCGATATAGACAGTTGCGGCACTGTTATGGACAGTTGCGATACTGATATGGACAGTTGCCGCACATATACGAACAGTTATCCTCGTACTGATACTTTTTTGAGTATCAGTCCGAGGATGATTTGCGGCACTGATATGGACATTTGCGGCACCGATATAGACATTTGCGGCACCGATAAGGACGGTTGCGGCACCGATATGGACAGTTGCGGCACCGATATGGACAGTTGCGGCACTGATATGGATAGTTGCGGCCCCGATATGGACATTTGCGTCACAGATATGGACAGTTGCGGCACCGATATGGACAGTTTCGGCACCCATATGGACGGTTGCGGCACCGATATGGACAGTTGCGGCACTGATATGGATAGTTGCGGCCCCGATATGGACATTTGCGTCACCGATATGGACAGTTGCGGCAACGATATGGACAGTTGCGGCACTGATATGGACAGTTGCGGCACTGATATGGATAGGTGCGGCCCCGATATGGACGGTTGCGGCACCGATATGGACAGTTGCGGCACTGATATGGACATTTGCGGCACCGATATGGACAGTTGCGGCACTGATATGGACATTTGCGGCACCGATATGGATAGTTGCGGCACTGATATGGACAGTTGCCGCACATATACGAACAGTTATCCTCGTACTGATACTTTTTTGAGTATCAGTCCGAGGATGAGTTGCGGCACCGATATGGACAGTTGCGGCACCGATATGGACAGTTTCGGCACCGATATGGACGGTTGCGGCACCGATATGGACAGTTTCGGCAATGATATGGATCGTTGCGGCCCCGATATGGACATTTGCGTCACCGATATGGACAGTTGCGGCCCCGATATGGACATTTGCGTCACCGATATGGACAGTTGCGGCACCGATATGGACAGTTGCGGCACTGATATGGACATTTGCGGCACTGATATGGATAGTTGCGGCCCCGATATGGACATTTGCGTCACCGATATGGACAGTTGCGGCACTGATATGGACAGTTGCAGCACTAATACGAACAGTTATCCTCGTACTGATACTTTTTGAGTATCAGTCCGAGGATGAGTTGCGGCACTGATATGGACAGTTGCGGCACTGATATTGACAGTTGCGGCACTGATATGGATAGGTGCGGCCCCGATATGGACGGTTGCGGCACCGATATGGACAGTTGCGGCACTGATATGGACAGTTGCGGCACTCATACGAACATTTATCCTCGTACTGAAACTTTTTTGAGTATCAGTCCGAGGATGAGTTGCGGCACTGAAATGGACATTTGCGGCACCGATATGGACAGTTGCGGCACCGATATGGATAGTTGGGGCACCGATATGGACATTTGCGTCACCGATATGGACAGTTGCGGCACTCATACGAACATTTATCCTCGTACTGAAACTTTTTTAGTATCAGTCCGAGGATGAGTTGCGGCCCCGATATGGACATTTTCGGCACCGATATGGACAGTTGCGGCACCGATATGGACAGTTGCGGCACCGATATGGACAGTTGCGGCACCGATATGGACAGTTTCGGCACTGATATGGACATTTGCGGCACCGATATAGACAGTTGCGGCACTGTTATGGACAGTTGCGATACTGATATGGACAGTTGCCGCACATATACGAACAGTTATCCTCGTACTGATACTTTTTTGAGTATCAGTCCGAGGATGATTTGCGGCACTGATATGGACATTTGCGGCACCGATATAGACATTTGCGGCACCGATAAGGACGGTTGCGGCACCGATATGGACAGTTGCGGCACCGATATGGACAGTTGCGGCACTGATATGGATAGTTGCGGCCCCGATATGGACATTTGCGTCACCGATATGGACAGTTGCGGCACCGATATGGACAGTTTCGGCACCGATATGGACGGTTGCGGCACCGATATGGACAGTTGCGGCACTGATATGGATAGTTGCGGCCCCGATATGGACATTTGCGTCACCGATATGGACAGTTGCGGCAACGATATGGACAGTTGCGGCACTGATATGGACAGTTGCGGCACTGATATGGATAGGTGCGGCCCCGATATGGACGGTTGCGGCACCGATATGGACAGTTGCGGCACTGATATGGACATTTGCGGCACCGATATGGACAGTTGCGGCACTGATATGGACATTTGCGGCACCGATATGGATAGTTGCGGCACTGATATGGACAGTTGCCGCACATATACGAACAGTTATCCTCGTACTGATACTTTTTTGAGTATCAGTCCGAGGATGAGTTGCGGCACCGATATGGACAGTTGCGGCACCGATATGGACAGTTTCGGCACCGATATGGACGGTTGCGGCACCGATATGGACAGTTTCGGCAATGATATGGATAGTTGCGGCCCCGATATGGACATTTGCGTCACCGATATGGACAGTTGCGGCCCCGATATGGACATTTGCGTCACCGATATGGACAGTTGCGGCACCGATATGGACAGTTGCGGCACTGATATGGACATTTGCGGCACTGATATGGATAGTTGCGGCCCCGATATGGACATTTGCGTCACCGATATGGACAGTTGCGGCACTGATATGGACAGTTGCAGCACTAATACGAACAGTTATCCTCGTACTGATACTTTTTTGAGTATCAGTCCGAGGATGAGTTGCGGCACTGATATGGACAGTTGCGGCACTGATATTGACAGTTGCGGCACTGATATGGATAGGTGCGGCCCCGATATGGACGGTTGCGGCACCGATATGGACAGTTGCGGCACTGATATGGACAGTTGCGGCACTCATACGAACATTTATCCTCGTACTGAAACTTTTTTGAGTATTAGTCCGAGGATGAGTTGCGGCACTGAAATGGACATTTGCGGCACCGATATGGACAGTTGCGGCACCGATATGGATAGTTGGGGCACCGATATGGACATTTGCGTCACCGATATGGACAGTTGCGGCACTCATACGAACAGTTATCCTCGAACTGATACTTTTTTTAGTATCAGTCCAAGGATGAGTTGCGGCCCCGATATGGACAGTTGCGGCCCCGATATGGACGGTTGCGGCACCGATATAGACAGTTCCGGCACTGATATGCATAGTTGCGGCCCCGATATAGACATTTGCGGCACTGATATGGACAGTTGCGGCACCGATATGGACAGTTGCGGCACTGATATGGATAGTTGCGGCCCCGATATGGACATTTGCGTCACCGATATGGACAGTTGCGGCACCGATATGGACAGTTGCGGCACCGATATGGACAGTTGCGGCACCGATATGGACGGTTGCGGCACCGATATGGACAGTTGCGGCACCGATATGGACAGTTGCGGCACCGATATGGACAGTTGCGGCACCGATATGGACAGTTGCGGCACTGATATGGATAGTTGCGGCCCCGATATGGACATTTGCGTCACCGATATGGACAGTTGCATCACCGATATGGACAGTTGCGGCACCGATATGGACAGTTGCGGCACTGATATGGACAGTTGCGGCACCGATATGGACAGTTGCGGCACTGATATGGACAGTTGCGGCACTGATATGGATAGTTGCGGCACTGATATGGACAGTTGCCGCACATATACGAACAGTTATCCTCGTACTGATACTTTTTTGAGTATCAGTCTGAGGATGATTTGCGGCACTGATATGGACAGTTGCGGCACCGATATGGACAGTTTCAGCACCGATATGTACAGTTTCGGCACTGATATGGATAGTTGCGGCACTGATATGGATAGTTGCCGCACATATACGAACAGTTATCCTAGTACTGATACTTTTTTGAGTATCAGTCCGAGGATGATTTGCGGCACTGATATGGACATTTGCGGCACCGATATAGACATTTGCGGCACCGATATGGACAGTTGCGGCACCGATATGGACAGTTGCGGCACCGATATGGACAGTTGCGGCACCGATATGGACATTTGCGGCACCGATAAGGACGGTTGCGGCACCGATATGGACGGTTGCGGCACCGATATGGACAGTTTCGGCAATGATATGGATAGTTGCGGCACCGATATGGACAGTTGCGGCACCGATATGGACAGTTGCGGCACCGATATGGACAGTTGCGGCACCGATATGGACAGTTGCGGCACCGATATGGACAGTTGCGGCACCGATATGGACAGTTGCGGCACTGATATGGATAGTTGCGGCCCCGATATGGACATTTGCGTCACCGATATGGACAGTTGCGGCACCGATATGGACAGTTGCAGCACTAATACGAACAGTTATCCTCGTACTGATACTTTTTTGAGTATCAGTCCGAGGATGATTTGCGGCACTGATATGGACATTTGCGGTACCGATATAGACATTTGCGGCACCGATATGGATAGGTGCGGCCCCGATATGGACGGTTGCGGCACCGATATGGACAGTTGCGGCACTGATATGGACAGTTGCGGCACTCATACGAACAGTTATCCTCGTACTGAAACTTTTTTGAGTATTAGTCCGAGGATGAGTTGCGGCACTGAAATGGACATTTGCGGCACCGATATGGACAGTTGCGGCACCGATATGGATAGTTGGGGCACCGATATGGACATTTGCGTCACCGATATGGACAGTTGCGGCACTCATACGAACAGTTATCCTCGAACTGATACTTTTTTAGTATCAGTCCAAGGATGAGTTGCGGCCCCGATATGGATAGTTGCGGCCCCGATATGGACGGTTGCGGCACCGATATAGACAGTTGCGGCACTGATATGGATAGTTGCGGCCCCGATATGGACGGTTGCGGCACCGATATGGACAGTTGCGGCACTGATATGGATAGTTGCGGCCCCGATATGGACATTTGCGTCACCGATATGGACAGTTGCATCACCGATATGGACAGTTGCGGCACCGATATGGACAGTTGCGGCACTGATATGGACGGTTGCGGCACCGATATGGACAGTTGCGGCACCGATATGGACATTTGCCTCACCGATATGGACAGTTGCGGCACCGATATGGACAGTTGCGGCACTGATATGGATAGTTGCGGCCCCGATATGGACATTTGCGTCACCGATATGGACAGTTGCATCACCGATATGGACAGTTGCGGCAGCGATATGGACAGTTGCGGCACTGATATGGACATTTGCGGCACCGATATGGACAGTTGCGGCACTGATATGGACATTTGCGGCACCGATATGGACAGTTGCGGCACTTATATGGACAGTTGCCGCACATATACGAACAGTTATCCTCGTACTGATACTTTTTGAGTATCAGTCTGAGGATGATTTGCGGCACTGATATGGACGGTTGCGGCACCGATATGGACAGTTGCGGCACTGATATGGACAGTTTCGGCACTGATATGGATAGTTGCGGCACTGATATGGATAGTTGCGGCCCTCATACGAACAGTTATCCTCGTACTGATACTTTTTTGAGTATCAGTCTGAGGATGGTTTGCGGCACTGATATGGACATTTGCGGCACCGATATAGACATTTGCGGCACCGATATGGACGGTTGCGGCACCGATATGGACATTTGCGTCACCGATATGGACAGTTGCATCACCGATATGGACAGTTGCGGCACCGATATGGACAGTTGCGGCACTGATATGGATGGTTGCGGCACCGATATGGACAGTTGCGGCACCGATATGGACATTTGCCTCACCGATATGGACAGTTGCGGCACCGATATCGACAGTTGCGGCACTGATATGGATAGTTGCGGCCCCGATATGGACATTTGCGTCACCGATATGGACAGTTGCATCACCGATATGGACAGTTGCGGCAGCGATATGGACAGTTGCGGCACTGATATGGACATTTGCGGCACCGATATGGACAGTTGCGGCACTGATATGGACATTTGCGGCACCGATATGGACAGTTGCGGCACTTATATGGACAGTTGCCGCACATATACGAACAGTTATCCTCGTACTGATACTTTTTGAGTATCAGTCTGAGGATGATTTGCGGCACTGATATGGACGGTTGCGGCACCGATATGGACAGTTGCGGCACTGATATGGACAGTTTCGGCACTGATATGGATAGTTGCGGCACTGATATGGACAGTTGCGGCCCTCATACGAACAGTTATCCTCGTACTGATACTTTTTGAGTATCAGTCTGAGGATGGTTTGCGGCACTGATATGGACATTTGCGGCACCGATATAGACATTTGCGGCACCGATATGGACGGTTGCGGCACCGATATGGACAGTTGCGGCACCGATATGGACATTGAGGAAACTCGAATGTGAACATTTGCGACCATCGAAAAACATCGCTATACCTTATTCATCCTCAAGTAAGACACTAATTCTCGTAGATTCACTTCATATCAACTAATTAAAACACATAAGAGTGTGGTGGGTAGAGTAATACTTAAATAACAAACCAAAAACCAAAAATCTCTAACGTAAACATTGAGGAAACTCGAATGTGAACATTTGCGACCATCGAAAAACATCGCTATACCTTATTCATCCTCAAGTAAGACAATAATTCTCGTAGATTCACTTCATATCAACTAATTAAAACACATAAGAGGGTGGTGGGTAGTGTAATACTCAAATAACAAACCAAAAACCAAAAATCTCCAACGTAAACATTGAGGAAACTCGAATGTGAACATTTGCGACCATCGAAAAACATCGCTATACCTTATTCATCCTCAAGTAATACACTAATTCTCGTAGATTCACTTCATATCAACTAATTAAAACACATAAGAGGGTGGTGGGTAGTGTAATACTGAAATAACAAACCAAAAACCAAAAATCTATATGGACCGATATGGACAGTTTAGGCACTGATATGGATAGTTGCGGCACCGATATGGACAGTTGCGACACCGATATGGACAGTTGCAGCACTGATATGGACAGTTGCGGCACTAATACGAACAGTTATCCTCGTACTGATACTTTTTTGTGTATCAGTCCGAGGATGAGTTGCGGCACTGATATGGACAATTGCGGCACTGATATTGACAGTTGCGGCACTGATATGGATAGTTACGGCCCCGATATGGACGGTTGCGGCACCGATATGGACAGTTCCGGCACTGATATGCATAGTTGCAGCCCCGATATGGACATTTGCGGCACCGATATGGACAGTTGCGGCACCGATATGGACAGTTTAGGCACTGATATGGATAGTTGCGGCACCGATATGGACAGTTGCGACACCGATATGGACAGTTATCCTCTTACTGATACTTTTTTGAGTATCAGTCCGAGGATGAGTTGCGGCACTGATATGGACATTTGCGGCACTGATATGGACAGTTGCGGCACCGATATGGATAGTTGCGGCACCGATATGGACAGTTATCCTCTTACTGATACTTTTTTGAGTATCAGTCCGAGGATGAGTTGCGGCACTGATATGGACAGTTGCGGCACTGATATGGACAGTTGCGGCACCGATATGGATAGTTGGGGCACCGATATGGACAGTTATCCTCTTACTGATACTTTTTTGAGTATCAGTCCGAGGATGAGTTGCGGCACTGATATGGACATTTGCGGCACCGATATGGACAGTTGCGGCACTGATATGGACAGTTGCGGCACTAATACGAACAGTTATCCTCGTACTGATACTTTTTTGTGTATCAGTCCGAGGATGAGTTGCGGCACTGATATGGACAATTGCGGCACTGATATTGACAGTTGCGGCACTGATATGGATAGTTGCGGCCCCGATATGGACGGTTGCGGCACCGATATGGACAGTTCCGGCACTGATATGCATAGTTGCGGCCCCGATATGGACATTTGCGGCACCGATATGGACAGTTGCGGCACCGATATGGACAGTTTAGGCACTGATATGGACAGTTTAGGCACTGATATGGATAGTTGCGGCACCGATATGGACAGTTCCGACACCGATATGGACAGTTGCGTCACCGATATGGACAGTTGCGGCACTGATATGGACAGTTGCAGCACTAATACGAACAGTTATCCTCGTACTGATACTTTTTTGAGTATCAGTCCGAGGATGAGTTGCGGCACTGATATGGACAGTTGCGGCACTGATATTGACAGTTGCGGCACTGATATGGATAGGTGCGGCCCCGATATGGACGGTTGCGGCACCGATATGGACAGTTGCGGCACTGATATGGACAGTTGCGGCACTCATACGAACATTTATCCTCGTACTGAAACTTTTTTGAGTATCAGTCCGAGGATGAGTTGCGGCACTGAAATGGACATTTGCGGCACCGATATGGACAGTTGCGGCACCGATATGGATAGTTGGGGCACCGATATGGACATTTGCGTCACAGATATGGACAGTTGCGGCACTCATACGAACAGTTATCCTCGAACTGATACTTTTTTTAGTATCAGTCCGAGGATGAGTTGCGGCCCCGATATGGATAGTTGCGGCCCCGATATGGACGGTTGCGGCACCGATATAGACAGTTCCGGCACTGATATGCATAGTTGCGGCCCCGATATGGACATTTGCGGCACCGATATGGACAGTTGCGGCACCGATATGGACAGTTGCGGCACTGATATGGATAGTTGCGGCCCCGATATGGACATTTGCGTCACCGATATGGACAGTTGCATCACCGATTGGAATGGGACTAGTTGCGGCTGATATGGACTTGCGGCACCTATATGGACATTTGGGCATGATTGATATGTTTGTGCACTTATGGGACATTTGCGGCTATATGGAAATTGCGGCATTTTTTTTTTTATATTATCCTTTCTGATATTTTTTTATATTTGGGCTTAATGGTGGAGATTTGGGATGATATGGACAGTTTCGGCACTGATATGGATAGTTGCGGCACTGATATGGATAGTTGCGGCCCTCATACGAACAGTTATCCTCGTACTGATACTTTTTGAGTATCAGTCTGAGGATGGTTTGCGGCACTGATATGGACATTTGCGGCACCGATATAGACATTTGCGGCACCGATATGGACGGTTGCGGCACCGATATGGACAGTTGCGGCACCGATATGGACATTGAGGAAACTCGAATGTGAACATTTGCGACCATCGAAAAACATCGCTATACCTTATTCATCCTCAAGTAAGACACTAATTCTCGTAGATTCACTTCATATCAACTAATTAAAACACATAAGAGGGTGGTGGGTAGTGTAATACTCAAATAACAAACCAAAAACCAAAAATCTCCAACGTAAACATTGAGGAAACTCGAATGTGAACATTTGCGATCATCGAAAAAAATCGCTATACCTTATTCATCCTCAAGTAATACACTAATTCTCGTAGATTCACTTCATATCAACTAATTAAAACACATAAGAGGGTGGTGGGTAGTGTAATACTCAAATAACAAACCAAAAACCAAAAATCTCCAACGTAAACATTGAGGAAACTCGAATGTGAACATTTGCGACCATCGAAAAACATCGCTATACCTTATTCATCCTCAAGTAATACACTAATTTTTGTAGATTCACTTCATATCAACTAATTAAAACACATAAGAGGGTGGTGGGTAGTGTAATACTGAAATAACAAACCAAAAACCAAAAATCTCCAAAGTAAACATTGAGGAAACTCGAATGTGAACATTTGCGACCATCGAAAAACATCGCTATACCTTATTCATCCTCAAGTAATACACTAATTCTCGTAGATTCACTTCATATCAACTAATTAAAACACATAAGAAGGTGGTGGGTAGTGTAATACTCAAATAACAAACCAAAAACCAAAAATCTCCAACGTAAACATTGAGGAAACTCGAATGTGAACATTTGCGACCATCGAAAAACATCGCTATACCTTATTCATCCTCAAGTAATACACTAATTCTCGTAGATTCACTTCATATCAACTAATTAAAACACATAAGAGGGTGGTGGGTAGTGTAATACTGAAATAACAAACCAAAAAACCAAAAATCTCCAACGTAAACATTGAGGAAACTCGAAGGTGAACATTTGCGACCATCGAAAAACATCGCTATACCTTATTCATCCTCAAGTAATACACTAATTCTCGTAGATTCACTTCATATCAACTAATTAAAACACATAAGAGGGTGGTGGGTAGTGTAATACTCAAATAACAAACCAAAAACCAAAAATCTCCAACGTAAACATTGAGGAAACTCGAATGTGAACATTTGCGACCATCGAAAAACATCGCTATACCTTATTCATCCTCAAGTAATACACTAATTCTCGTAGATTCACTTCATATCAACTAATTAAAACACATAAGAGGGTGGTGGGTAGTGTAATACTGAAATAACAAACCAAAAAACCAAAAATCTTCAACGTAAACATTGAGGAAACTCGAATGTGAACATTTGCGACCATCGAAAAACATCGCTATACCTTATTCATCCTCAAGTAATACACTAATTCTCGTAGATTCACTGCGGCACTGTTATGGACAGTTGCGATACTGATATGGACAGTTGCCGCACATATACGAACAGTTATCCTCGTACTGATACTTTTTTTAGTATCAGTCCGAGGATGAGTTGCGGCCCCGATATGGATAGTTGCGGCCCCGATATGGACGGTTGCGGCCCCGATATGGACATTTTCGGCACCGATATGGACAGTTGCGGCACCGATATGGACAGTTGCGGCACCGATATGGACAGTTGCGGCACCGATATGGACAGTTTCGGCACTGATATGGACATTTGCGAAACCGATATAGACAGTTGCGGCACTGTTATGGACAGTTGCGATACTGATATGGACAGTTGCCGCACATATACGAACAGTTATCCTCGTACTGATACTTTTTTGAGTATCAGTCCGAGGATGATTTGCGGCACTGATATGGACATTTGCGGCACCGATATAGACATTTGCGGCACCGATAAGGACGGTTGCGGCACCGATATGGACAGTTGCGGCACCGATATGGACAGTTGCGGCACTGATATGGATAGTTGCGGCCCCGATATGGACATTTGCGTCACCGATATGGACAGTTGCGGCACCGATATGGACAGTTGCGGCACCGATATGGACAGTTTCGGCACCGATATGGACGGTTGCGGCACCGATATGGACAGTTGCGGCACTGATATGGATAGTTGCGGCCCCGATATGGACATTTGCGTCACCGATATGGACAGTTGCGGCAACGATATGGACAGTTGCGGCACTGATATGGACAGTTGCGGCACTGATATGGATAGGTGCGGCCCCGATATGGACGGTTGCGGCACCGATATGGACAGTTGCGGCACTGATATGGACATTTGCGGCACCGATATGGACAGTTGCGGCACTGATATGGACATTTGCGGCACCGATATGGACAGTTGCGGCACTGATATGGACAGTTGCCGCACATATACGAACAGTTATCCTCGTACTGATACTTTTTTGAGCATCAGTCCGAGGATGAGTTGCGGCACCGATATGGACAGTTGCGGCACCGATATGGACAGTTTCGGCACCGATATGGACGGTTGCGGCACCGATATGGACAGTTTCGGCACTGATATGGATAGTTGCGGCCCCGATATGGACATTTGCGTCACCGATATGGACAGTTGCGGCCCCGATATGGACATTTGCGTCACCGATATGGACAGTTGCGGCACCGATATGGACAGTTGCGGCACTGATATGGACATTTGCGGCACTGATATGGACAGTTGCGGCACTGATATTGACAGTTGCGGCACTGATATGGATAGTTGCGGCCCCGATATGGATAGTTGCGGCCCCGATATGGACGGTTGCGGCACCGATATAGAAAGTTCCGGCACTGATATGCATAGTTGCGGCCCCGATATGGACATTTTCGGCACCGATATGGACAGTTGCGGCACCGATATGGACAGTTGCGGCACCGATATGGACAGTTGCGGCACCGATATGGACAGTTTCGGCACTGATATGGACATTTGCGGCACCGATATAGACAGTTGCGGCACTGTTATGGACAGTTGCGATACTGATATGGACAGTTGCCGCACATATACGAACAGTTATCCTCGTACTGATACTTTTTTGAGTATCAGTCCGAGGATGATTTGCGGCACTGATATGGACATTTGCGGCACCGATATAGACATTTGCGGCACCGATAAGGACGGTTGCGGCATTGATATGGACAGTTGCGGCACCGATATGGACAGTTGCGGCACTGATATGGATAGTTGCGGCCTTGATATGGACATTTGCGTCACCGATATGGACAGTTGCGGCACCGATATGGACAGTTTCGGCACCGATATGGACGGTTGCGGCACCGATATGGACAGTTGCGGCACTGATATGGATAGTTGCGGCCCCGATATGGACATTTGCGTCACCGATATGGACAGTTGCGGCAACGATATGGACAGTTGCGGCACTGATATGGACAGTTGCGGCACTGATATGGATAGGTGCGGCCCCGATATGGACGGTTGCGGCACCGATATGGACAGTTGCGGCACTGATATGGACATTTGCGGCACCGATATGGACAGTTGCGGCACTGATATGGACATTTGCGGCACCGATATGGATAGTTGCGGCACTGATATGGACAGTTGCCGCACATATACGAACAGTTATCCTCGTACTGATACTTTTGAGTATCAGTCCGAGGATGAGTTGCGGCACCGATATGGACAGTTGCGGCACCGATATGGACAGTTTCGGCACCGATATGGACGGTTGCGGCACCGATATGGACAGTTTCGGCAATGATATGGATAGTTGCGGCCCCGATATGGACATTTGCGTCACCGATATGGACAGTTGCGGCCCCGATATGGACATTTGCGTCACCGATATGGACAGTTGCGGCACCGATATGGACAGTTGCGGCACTGATATGGACATTTGCGGCACTGATATGGATAGTTGCGGCCCCGATATGGACATTTGCGTCACCGATATGGACAGTTGCGGCACTGATATGGACAGTTGCAGCACTAATACGAACAGTTATCCTCGTACTGATACTTTTTTGAGTATCAGTCCGAGGATGAGTTGCGGCACTGATATGGACAGTTGCGGCACTGATATTGACAGTTGCGGCACTGATATGGATAGGTGCGCCCCCGATATGGACGGTTGCGGCACCGATATGGACAGTTGCGGCACTGATATGGACAGTTGCGGCACTCATACGAACATTTATCCTCGTACTGAAACTTTTTGAGTATCAGTCCGAGGATGAGTTGCGGCACTGAAATGGACATTTGCGGCACCGATATGGACAGTTGCGGCACCAATATGGATAGTTGGGGCACCGATATGGACAGTTGCGGCACTGATATGGATAGTTGCGGCCCCCGATATGGACATTTGCGTCACCGATATGGACAGTTGCGGCACCGATATGGACAGTTTCGGCACCGATATGGACGGTTGCGGCACCGATATGGACAGTTGCGGCACTGATATGGATAGTTGCGGCCCCGATATGGACATTTGCGTCACCGATATGGACAGTTGCGGCAACGATATGGACAGTTGCGGCACTGATATGGACAGTTGCGGCACTGATATGGATAGGTGCGGCCCCGATATGGACGGTTGCGGCACCGATATGGACAGTTGCGGCACTGATATGGACATTTGCGGCACCGATATGGACAGTTGCGGCACTGATATGGACATTTGCGGCACCGATATGGATAGTTGCGGCACTGATATGGACAGTTGCCGCACATATACGAACAGTTATCCTCGTACTGATACTTTTTTGAGTATCAGTCCGAGGATGAGTTGCGGCACCGATATGGACAGTTGCGGCACCGATATGGACAGTTTCGGCACCGATATGGACGGTTGCGGCACCGATATGGACAGTTTCGGCAATGATATGGATAGTTGCGGCCCCGATATGGACATTTGCGTCACCGATATGGACAGTTGCGGCCCCGATATGGACATTTGCGTCACCGATATGGACAGTTGCGGCACCGATATGGACAGTTGCGGCACTGATATGGACATTTGCGGCACTGATATGGATAGTTGCGGCCCCGATATGGACATTTGCGTCACCGATATGGACAGTTGCGGCACTGATATGGACAGTTGCAGCACTAATACGAACAGTTATCCTCGTACTGATACTTTTTTGAGTATCAGTCCGAGGATGAGTTGCGGCACTGATATGGACAGTTGCGGCACTGATATTGACAGTTGCGGCACTGATATGGATAGGTGCGCCCCCGATATGGACGGTTGCGGCACCGATATGGACAGTTGCGGCACTGATATGGACAGTTGCGGCACTCATACGAACATTTATCCTCGTACTGAAACTTTTTGAGTATCAGTCCGAGGATGAGTTGCGGCACTGAAATGGACATTTGCGGCACCGATATGGACAGTTGCGGCACCGATATGGATAGTTGGGGCACCGATATGGACATTTGCGTCACCGATATGGACAGTTGCGGCACTCATACGAACAGTTATCCTCGAACTGATACTTTTTTTAGTATCAGTCCGAGGATGAGTTGCGGCCCCGATATGGATAGTTGCGGCCCCGATATGGACGGTTGCGGCACCGATATAGACAGTTCCGGCACTGATATGCATAGTTGCGGCCCCGATATGGACATTTGCGGCACCGATATGGACAGTTGCGGCACCGATATGGACAGTTGCGGCACTGATATGGATAGTTGCGGCCCCGATATGGACATTTGCGTCACCGATATGGACAGTTGCATCACCGATATGGACAGTTGCGGCACCGATATGGACAGTTGCGGCACTGATATGGACGGTTGCGGCACCGATATGGACAGTTGCGGCACCGATATGGACATTTGCGGCACCGATATGGACATTTGCGGCATCGATATGGACAGTTGCGGCACCGATATGGACAGTTGCGGCACTGATATGGATAGTTGCGGCCCCGATATGGACATTTGCGTCACCGATATGGACAGTTGCATCACCGATATGGACAGTTGCGGCAGCGATATGGACAGTTGCGGCACTGATATGGACATTTGCGGCACCGATATGGACAGTTGCGGCACTGATATGGACATTTGCGGCACCGATATGGACAGTTGCGGCACTTATATGGACAGTTGCCGCACATATACGAACAGTTATCCTCGTACTGATACTTTTTTGAGTATCAGTCTGAGGATGATTTGCGGCACTGATATGGACGGTTGCGGCACCGATATGGACAGTTGCGGCACTGATATGGACAGTTTCGGCACTGATATGGATAGTTGCGGCACTGATATGGATAGTTGCGGCCCTCATACGAACAGTTATCCTCGTACTGATACTTTTTTGAGTATCAGTCTGAGGATGGTTTGCGGCACTGATATGGACATTTGCGGCACCGATATAGACATTTGCGGCACCGATATGGACGGTTGCGGCACCGATATGGACAGTTGCGGCACCGATATGGACATTGAGGAAACTCGAATGTGAACATTTGCGACCATCGAAAAACATCGCTATACCTTATTCATCCTCAAGTAAGACACTAATTCTCGTAGATTCACTTCATATCAACTAATTAAAACACCTAAGAGGGTGGTGGGTAGAGTAATACTCAAATAACAAACCAAAAACCAAAAATCTCTAACGTAAACATTGAGGAAACTCGAATGTGAACATTTGCGACCATCGAAAAACATCGCTATACCTTATTCATCCTCAAGTAATACACTAATTCTCGTAGATTCACTTCATATCAACTAATTAAAACACCTAAGAGGGTGGTGGGTAGTGTAATACTCAAATACCAAACCAAAAAACCAAAAATCTCCAACGTAAACATTGAGGAAACTCGAATGTGAACATTTGCGACCATCGAAAAACATCGCTATACCTTATTCATCCTCAAGTAATACACTAATTCTCGTAGATTCACTTCATATCAACTAATTAAAACACATAAGAGGGTGGTGGGTAGTGTAATACTCAAATAACAAACCAAAAACCAAAAATCTCCAACGTAAACATTGAGGAAACTCGAATGTGAACATTTGCGACCATCGAAAAACATCGCTATACCTTATTCATCCTCAAGTAATACACTAATTCTCGTAGATTCACTTCATATCAACTAATTAAAACACATAAGAAGGTGGTGGGTAGTGTAATACTCAAATAACAAACCAAAAAACCAAAAATCTCCAACGTAAACATTGAGGAAACTCGAATGTGAACATTTGCGACCATCGAAAAAACATCGCTATACCTTATTCATCCTCAAGTAAGACACTAATTCTCGTAGATTCACTTCATATCAACTAATTAAAACACATAAGAGGGTGGTGGGTAGTGTAATACTGAAATAACAAACCAAAAACCAAAAATCTTCAACGTAAACATTGAGGAAACTCGAAGGTGAACATTTGCGACCATCGAAAAACATCGCTATACCTTATTCATCCTCAAGTAATACACTAATTCTCGTAGATTCACTTCATATCAAAAAATTAAAACACATAAGAGGGTGGTGGGTAGTGTAATACTCAAATAACAAACCAAAAACCAAAAATCTCCAACGTAAACATTGAGGAAACTCGAATGTGAACATTTGCGACCATCGAAAAACATCGCTATACCTTATTCATCCTCAAGTAATACACTAATTCTCGTAGATTCACTTCATATCAACTAATTAAAACACATAAGAGGGTGGTGGGTAGTGTAATACTGAAATAACCAACCAAAAACCAAAAATCTCCAACGTAAACATTGAGGAAACTCGAATGTGAACATTTGCGATCATCGAAAAACATCGCTATACCTTATTCATCCTCAAGTAATACACTAATTCTCGTAGATTCACTTCAGATCAACTAATTAAAACACCTAAGAGGGTGGTGGGTAGTGTAATACTCAAATAACAAACCAAAAACCAAAAATCTCCAACGTAAACATTGAGGAAACTCGAATGTGAACATTTGCGACCATCGAAAAACATCGCTATACCTTATTCATCCTCAAGTAATACACTAATTCTCGTAGATTCACTTCATATCAACTAATTAAAACACATAAGAGGGTGGTGGGTAGTGTAATACTGAAATAACAAACCAAAAACCAAAAATCTCCAACGTAAACATTGAGGAAACTCGAAGGTGAACATTTGCGACCATCGAAAAACATCGCTATACCTTATTCATCCTCAAGTAATACACTAATTCTCGTAGATTCACTTCATATCAAATAATTAAAACACATAAGAGGGTGGTGGGTAGTGTAATACTCAAATAACAAACCAAAAAACCAAAAATCTCCAACGTAAACATTGAGGAAACTCGAATGTGAACATTTGCGACCATCGAAAAACATCGCTATACCTTATTCATCCTCAAGTAATACACTAATTCTCGTAGATTCACTTCATATCAACTAATTAAAACACATAAGAGGGTGGTGGGTAGTGTAATACTGAAATAACCAACCAAAAACCAAAAATCTCCAACGTAAACATTGAGGAAACTCGAATGTGAACATTTGCGACCATCGAAAAACATCGCTATACCTTATTCATCCTCAAGTAATACACTAATTCTCGTAGATTCACTGCGGCACTGTTATGGACAGTTGCGATACTGATATGGACAGTTGCCGCACATATACGAACAGTTATCCTCGTACTGATACTTTTTTAGTATCAGTCCGAGGATGAGTTGCGGCCCCGATATGGATAGTTGCGGCCCCGATATGGACGGTTGCGGCCCCGATATGGACATTTTCGGCACCGATATGGACAGTTGCGGCACCGATATGGACAGTTGCGGCACCGATATGGACAGTTGCGGCACCGATATGGACAGTTTCGGCACTGATATGGACATTTGCGGCACCGATATAGACAGTTGCGGCACTGTTATGGACAGTTGCGATACTGATATGGACAGTTGCCGCACATATACGAACAGTTATCCTCGTACTGATACTTTTTTGAGTATCAGTCCGAGGATGATTTGCGGCACTGATATGGACATTTGCGGCACCGATATAGACATTTGCGGCACCGATAAGGACGGTTGCGGCACCGATATGGACAGTTGCGGCACCGATATGGACAGTTGCGGCACTGATATGGATAGTTGCGGCCCCGATATGGACATTTGCGTCACCGATATGGACAGTTGCGGCACCGATATGGACAGTTGCGGCACCGATATGGACAGTTTCGGCACCGATATGGACGGTTGCGGCACCGATATGGACAGTTGCGGCACTGATATGGATAGTTGCGGCCCCGATATGGACATTTGCGTCACCGATATGGACAGTTGCGGCAACGATATGGACAGTTGCGGCACTGATATGGACAGTTGCGGCACTGATATGGATAGTTGCGGCCCCGATATGGACATTTGCGTCACCGATATGGACAGTTGCATCACCGATATGGACAGTTGCGGCACCGATATGGACAGTTGCGGCACTGATATGGACGGTTGCGGCACCGATATGGACAGTTGCGGCACCGATATGGACATTTGCGGCACCGATATGGACAGTTGCGGCACCGATATGGACAGTTGCGGCACTGATATGGATAGTTGCGGCCCCGATATGGACATTTGCGTCACCGATATGGACAGTTGCATCACCGATATGGACAGTTGCGGCAGCGATATGGACAGTTGCGGCACTGATATGGACATTTGCGGCACCGATATGGACAGTTGCGGCACTGATATGGACATTTGCGGCACCGATATGGACAGTTGCGGCACTTATATGGACAGTTGCCGCACATATACGAACAGTTATCCTCGTACTGATACTTTTTTGAGTATCAGTCTGAGGATGATTTGCGGCACTGATATGGACGGTTGCGGCACCGATATGGACAGTTGCGGCACTGATATGGACAGTTTCGGCACTGATATGGATAGTTGCGGCACTGATATGGATAGTTGCGGCCCTCATACGAACAGTTATCCTCGTACTGATACTTTTTTGAGTATCAGTCTGAGGATGGTTTGCGGCACTGATATGGACATTTGCGGCACCGATATAGACATTTGCGGCACCGATATGGACGGTTGCGGCACCGATATGGACAGTTGCGGCACCGATATGGACATTGAGGAAACTCGAATGTGAACATTTGCGACCATCGAAAAACATCGCTATACCTTATTCATCCTCAAGTAAGACACTAATTCTCGTAGATTCACTTCATATCAACTAATTAAAACACCTAAGAGGGTGGTGGGTAGAGTAATACTCAAATAACAAACCAAAAACCAAAAATCTCTAACGTAAACATTGAGGAAACTCGAATGTGAACATTTGCGATCATCGAAAAAAATCGCTATACCTTATTCATCCTCAAGTAATACACTAATTCTCGTAGATTCACTTCTTATCAACTAATTAAAACATCTAACAGGGTGGTGGGTAGAGTAATACTCAAATTACAAACCAAAAACCAAAAATCTCCAACGTAAACATTGAGGAAACTCGAATGTGAACATTTGCGACCATCGAAAAACATCGCTATACCTTATTCATCCTCAAGTAATACACTAATTCTCGTAGATTCACTTCATATCAACTAATTAAAACACATAAGAGGGTGGTGGGTAGTGTAATACTCAAAATAACAAACCAAAAACCAAAAATCTCCAACGTAAACATTGAGGAAACTCGAATGTGAACATTTGCGACCATCGAAAAACATCGCTATACCTTATTCATCCTCAAGTAATACACTAATTCTCGTAGATTCACTTCATATCAACTAATTAAAACACATAAGAGGGTGGTGGGTAGTGTAATACTCAAATAACAATCCAAAAACCAAAAATCTATATGGACCGATATGGACAGTTTAGGCACTGATATGGATAGTTGCGGCACCGATATGGACAGTTGCGACACCGATATGGACAGTTGCAGCACTGATATGGACAGTTGCGGCACTAATACGAACAGTTATCCTCGTACTGATACTTTTTTGTGTATCAGTCCGAGGATGAGTTGCGGCACTGATATGGACAATTGCGGCACTGATATTGACAGTTGCGGCACTGATATGGATAGTTACGGCCCCGATATGGACGGTTGCGGCTCCGATATGGACAGTTGCGGCACCGATATGGACATTTTCGGCACTGATATTGATAGTTGGGGCACCGATATGGACAGTTGCGGCACCGATATGGACAGTTGAGGCACTCATACGAACAGTTATCCTCGTACTGATACTTTTTTGAGTATCAGTCCGAGGATGAGTTGCGGCACTGATATGGACAGTTGCGGCACTGATATGGATAGTTGCGGCCCCGATATGGACAATTGCGTCACCGATATGGACAGTTGCGGCACCGACATGGACAGTTGCGTCACCGATATGGACAGTTTCGGCACTGATATGGATAGTTGCGGCACCGATATGGACAGTTGCCGCACATATACGAACAGTTATCCTCGTACTGATACTTTTTTTAGTATCAGTCCGAGGATGAGTTGCGGCCCCGATATGGATAGTTGCGGCACTGATATGGATAGTTACGGCCCCGATATGGACGGTTGCGGCACCGATATGGACAGTTCCGGCACTGATATGCATAGTTGCGGCACCGATATGGACAGTTTAGGCACTGATATGGATAGTTGCGGCACCGATATGGACAGTTGCGACACCGATATGGACAGTTATCCTCTTACTGATACTTTTTGAGTATCAGTCCGAGGATGAGTTGCGGCACTGATATGGACATTTGCGGCACTGATATGGACAGTTGCGGCACCGATATGGATAG
Organism: Rhizoglyphus robini; assembly: GCA_023373905.1. Taxonomy (NCBI): domain Eukaryota; kingdom Metazoa; phylum Arthropoda; class Arachnida; order Sarcoptiformes; family Acaridae; genus Rhizoglyphus; species Rhizoglyphus robini. The sequence continues at coordinate 134,473 of JAKIJQ010000197.1, forward strand.
TTGCGGCACCGATATGGACAGTTATCCTCTTACTGATACTTTTTTGAGTATCAGTCCGAGGATGAGTTGCGGCACTGATATGGACAGTTGCGGCACTGATATGGACAGTTGCGGCACCGATATGGATAGTTGGGGCACCGATATGGACAGTTATCCTCTTACTGATACTTTTTTGAGTATCAGTCCGAGGATGAGTTGCGGCACTGATATGGACATTTGCCGCACTCATACGAACAGTTATCCTCGTACTGATACTTTTTTGAGTATCAGTCCGAGGATGAGTTGCGGCACTGATATGGACAGTTGCCGCACTGATATGGATAGTTGCGGCCCCGATATGGACAATTGCGTCACCGATATGGACAGTTGCGGCACCGACATGGACAGTTGCGTCACCGATATGGACAGTTTCGGCACTGATATGGATAGTTGCGGCACCGATATGGACAGTTGCAGCACTCAAACGAACATTTATTCTCGTACTGATACTTTTTTGACTATCATTCTGAGGATGATTTGCGGCACTGATATGGACATTTGCGGCACTGATATTGACAGTTGCGTCACTGTTATGGATAGTTGCGGCACTGATATTGACAGTTGCGGCAAAGAATATGGACAGTTGCGGCACTGATATGGACAGTTGCGGCACCGATATGGACAGTTGCGTCACTGATATGGACAGTTGCGTCACTGATATGGATAGTTGCGGCACCGATATGGACAGTTGCGGCACCGATATGGACAGTTGCGGCACCGATATGGACAGTTGCGGAAATGGAAATAGGATGAATCTAACCTATTTCCATGGCCGAGATAAGTTTGTTCAGTCAAACAGCCGATACATATGGTTGCGGCAATGGAAATAGGGATGAATCTAACCTATTTCCATGGCCGAGATAAGCTTGTTCAATCAAATAGCCGACACATACGGTATCGGCCAATATAGAGTTGCGGCACTGATATGGACAGTTGCGGCACTGATATTGACAGTTGCGGCACTGATATGGATAGTTGCGGCACCGATATGGACAGTTGCGGCACCGATATGGACAGTTGCGGCACCGATATGGACAGTTGCGGAAATGGAAATAGGATGAATCTAACCTATTTCCATGGCCGAGATAAGTTTGTTCAGTCAAACAGCCGATACATATGAGTTGCGGCAATGGAAATAGGATGAATCTAACCTATTTCCATGGCCGAGATAAACTTGTTCATTCAAATAGCCGATACATACGGTATCGGCCAATATAGAGTTGCGGCACTGATATGGATAGTTGCGGCACCGATATGGACAGTTGCGGCACCGATATGGACAGTTGCGGCAATGGAAATAGGATGAATCTAACCTATTTCCATGGCCGAGATAAGTTTGTTCAGTCAAACAGCCGATACATATGGTTGCGGCAATGGAAATAGGATGAATCTAACCTATTTCCATGGCCGAGATAAGCTTGTTCAATCAAATAGCCGATACATACGGTATCGGCCAATATAGAGTTGCGGCACTGATATGGACAGTTGCGGCACTGATATTGACAGTTGCGGCACTGATATGGATAGTTGCGGCACCGATATGGACGGTTGCGGCCCGATATGGACAGTTGCGGCACTGATATGGATGGTTGCGGCCCCGATATGGACAATTGCGTCACCGATATGGACAGTTGCGGCACCGATATGGACAGTTGCGGCACCGATATGGACAGTTTCGGTACTGATATGGATAGTTGCGGCACCGATATGGACAGTTGCGGCACTGATATGGACAGTTGCGGCACCGATATGGATAGTTGGGGCACCGATATGGACAGTTATCCTCTTACTGATACTTTTTGAGTATCAGTCCGAGGATGAGTTGCGGCACTGATATGGACAGTTGCGGCACTCATACGAACAGTTATCCTCGTACTGATACTTTTTTAGTATCAGTCCGAGGATGAGTTGCGGCACTGATATGGACAGTTGCCGCACTGATATGGATAGTTGCGGCCCCGATATGGACAATTGCGTCACCGATATGGACAGTTGCGGCACCGACATGGACAGTTGCGTCACCGATATGGACAGTTTCGGCACTGATATGGATAGTTGCGGCACCGATATGGACAGTTGCAGCACTCAAACGAACATTTATTCTCGTACTGATACTTTTTGACTATCATTCTGAGGATGATTTGCGGCACTGATATGGACATTTGCGGCACTGATATTGACAGTTGCGTCACTGTTATGGATAGTTGCGGCACTGATATTGACAGTTGCGGCAAAGAATATGGACAGTTGCGGCACTGATATGGACAGTTGCGGCACCGATATGGACAGTTGCGTCACTGATATGGACAGTTGCGTCACTGATATGGATAGTTGCGGCACCGATATGGACAGTTGCGGCACCGATATGGACAGTTGCGGCACCGATATGGACAGTTGCGGAAATGGAAATAGGATGAATCTAACCTATTTCCATGGCCGAGATAAGTTTGTTCAGTCAAACAGCCGATACATATGGTTGCGGCAATGGAAATAGGATGAATCTAACCTATTTCCATGGCCGAGATAAGCTTGTTCAATCAAATAGCCGACACATACGGTATCGGCCAATATAGAGTTGCGGCACTGATATGGACAGTTGCGGCACTGATATTGACAGTTGCGGCACTGATATGGATAGTTGCGGCACCGATATGGACAGTTGCGGCACCGATATGGACAGTTGCGGCACCGATATGGACAGTTGCGGAAATGGAAATAGGATGAATCTAACCTATTTCCATGGCCGAGATAAGTTTGTTCAGTCAAACAGCCGATACATATGAGTTGCGGCAATGGAAATAGGATGAATCTAACCTATTTCCATGGCCGAGATAAACTTGTTCATTCAAATAGCCGATACATACGGTATCGGCCAATATAGAGTTGCGGCACTGATATGGATAGTTGCGGCACCGATATGGACAGTTGCGGCACCGATATGGACAGTTGCGGCAATGGAAATAGGATGAATCTAACCTATTTCCATGGCCGAGATAAGTTTGTTCAGTCAAACAGCCGATACATATGGTTGCGGCAATGGAAATAGGATGAATCTAACCTATTTCCATGGCCGAGATAAGCTTGTTCAATCAAATAGCCGATACATACGGTATCGGCCAATATAGAGTTGCGGCACTGATATGGACAGTTGCGGCACTGATATTGACAGTTGCGGCACTGATATGGATAGTTGCGGCACCGATATGGACGGTTGCGGCCCGATATGGACAGTTGCGGCACTGATATGGATGGTTGCGGCCCCGATATGGACAATTGCGTCACCGATATGGACAGTTGCGGCACCGATATGGACAGTTGCGGCACCGATATGGACAGTTTCGGTACTGATATGGATAGTTGCGGCACCGATATGGACAGTTGCGGCACCGACATGGACAGTTGCGTCACCGATATGGACAGTTTCGGCACTGATATGGATAGTTGCGGCACCGATATGGACAGTTGCGGCACTCATACGAACAGTTATCCTCGTACTGATACTTTTTGACTATCATTCTGAGGATGATTTGCGGCACTGATATGGACATTTGCGGCACTGATATTGACAGTTGCGTCACTGTTATGGATAGTTGCGGCACTGATATTGACAGTTGCGGCAAAGAATATGGACAGTTGCGGCACTGATATGGACAGTTGCGGCACCGATATGGACAGTTGCGGCACTGATATGGATAGTTGCGGCACCGATATGGGACAGTTGCGGCACCGATATGGACAGTTGCGGCACCGATATGGACAGTTGCGGAAATGGAAATAGGATGAATCTAACCTATTTCCATGGCCGAGATAAGTTTGTTCAGTCAAACAGCCGATACATATGGTTGCGGCAATGGAAATAGGATGAATCTAACCTATTTCCATGGCCGAGATAAACTTGTTCATTCAAATAGCCGATACATACGGTATCGGCCAATATAGAGTTGCGGCACTGATATGGATAGTTGCGGCACCGATATGGACAGTTTCGGCACCGATATGGACAGTTGCGGCACCGATATGGACAGTTGCGGCACTGATATTGACAGTTGCGGCACTGATATGGATAGTTGCGGCACCGATATGGACGGTTGCGGCCCGATATGGACAATTGCGTCACCGATATGGACAGTTGCGGCACCGATATGGACAGTTGCGGCACCGATATGGACAGTTGCGGCACTGATATTGACAGTTGCGGCACTGATATGGATAGTTGCGGCACCGATATGGACGGTTGCGGCCCGATATGGACAGTTTCGGCACCGATATGGACAGTTGCGGCACCGATATGGACAGTTGAGGCACTCATACAAACAGTTATCCTCGTACTGATACTTTTTGAGTATCAGTCCGAGGATGAGTTGCGGCACTGATATGGACAGTTGCGGCACTGATATGGATAGTTGCGGCCCCGATATGGACAATTGCGTCACCGATATGGACAGTTGCGGCACCGACATGGACAGTTGCGTCACCGATATGGACAGTTTCGGCACTGATATGGATAGTTGCGGCACCGATATGGACAGTTGCAGCACTCAAACGAACATTTATTCTCGTACTGATACTTTTTTGACTATCATTCTGAGGATGATTTGCGGCACTGATATGGACATTTGCGGCACTGATATTGACAGTTGCGTCACTGTTATGGATAGTTGCGGCACTGATATTGACAGTTGCGGCAAAGAATATGGACAGTTGCGGCACTGATATGGACAGTTGCGGCACCGATATGGACAGTTGCGTCACTGATATGGATAGTTGCGGCACCGATATGGACAGTTGCGGCACCGATATGGACAGTTGCGGCACCGATATGGACAGTTGCGGGAAATGGAAATAGGATGAATCTAACCTATTTCCATGGCCGAGATAAGTTTGTTCAGTCAAACAGCCGATACATATGAGTTGCGGCAATGGAAATAGGATGAATCTAACCTATTTCCATGGCCGAGATAAGCTTGTTCAATCAAATAGCCGACACATACGGTATCGGCCAATATAGAGTTGCGGCACTGATATGGACAGTTGCGGCACTGATATTGACAGTTGCGGCACTGATATGGATAGTTGCGGCACCGATATGGACAGTTGCGGCACCGATATGGACAGTTGCGGCACCGATATGGACAGTTGCGGAAATGGAAATAGGATGAATCTAACCTATTTCCATGGCCGAGATATGTTTGTTCAGTCAAACAGCCGATACATATGGTTGCGGCAATGGAAATAGGATGAATCTAACCTATTTCCATGGCCGAGATAAACTTGTTCATTCAAATAGCCGATACATACGGTATCGGCCAATATAGAGTTGCGGCACTGATATGGGATAGTTGCGGCACCGATATGGACAGTTGCGGCACCGATATGGACAGTTGCGGCAATGGAAATAGGATGAATCTAACCTATTTCCATGGCCGAGATAAGTTTGTTCAGTCAAACAGCCGATACATATGGTTGCGGCAATGGAAATAGGATGAATCTAACCTATTTCCATGGCCGAGATAAGTTTGTTCAGTCAAACAGCCGATACATATGGTTGCGGCAATGGAAATAGGATGAATCTAACCTATTTCCATGGCCGAGATAAGCTTGTTCAATCAAATAGCCGATACATACGGTATCGGCCAATATAGAGTTGCGGCACTGATATGGACAGTTGCGGCACTGATATTGACAGTTGCGGCACTGATATGGATAGTTGCGGCACCGATATGGACGGTTGCGGCCCGATATGGACAGTTGCGGCACTGATATGGATGGTTGCGGCCCCGATATGGACAATTGCGTCACCGATATGGACAGTTGCGGCACCGATATGGACAGTTGCGGCACCGATATGGACAGTTTCGGTACTGATATGGATAGTTGCGGCACCGATATGGACAGTTGCGGCACCGACATGGACAGTTGCGTCACCGATATGGACAGTTTCGGCACTGATATGGATAGTTGCGGCACCGATATGGACAGTTGCGGCACTCATACGAACAGTTATCCTCGTACTGATACTTTTTTGACTATCATTCTGAGGATGATTTGCGGCACTGATATGGACATTTGCGGCACTGATATTGACAGTTGCGTCACTGTTATGGATAGTTGCGGCACTGATATTGACAGTTGCGGCAAAGAATATGGACAGTTGCGGCACTGATATGGACAGTTGCGTCACTGATATGGATAGTTGCGGCACCGATATGGACAGTTGCGGCACCGATATGGAGAGTTGCGGCACCGATATGGACAGTTGCGGAAATGGAAATAGGATGAATCTAACCTATTTCCATGGCCGAGATAAGTTTGTTCAGTCAAACAGCCGATACATATGGTTGCGGCAATGGAAATAGGATGAATCTAACCTATTTCCATGGCCGAGATAAGCTTGTTCAATCAAATAGCCGATACATACGGTATCGGCCAATATAGAGTTGCGGCACTGATATGGACAGTTGCGGCACTGATATTGACAGTTGCGGCACTGATATGGATAGTTGCGGCACCGATATGGACGGTTGCGGCCCGATATGGACAGTTGCGGCACTGATATGGATGGTTGCGGCCCCGATATGGACAATTGCGTCACCGATATGGACAGTTGCGGCACCGATATGGACAGTTGCGGCACCGATATGGACAGTTTCGGTACTGATATGGATAGTTGCGGCACCGATATGGACAGTTGCGGCACCGACATGGACAGTTGCGTCACCGATATGGACAGTTTCGGCACTGATATGGATAGTTGCGGCACCGATATGGACAGTTGCGGCACTCATACGAACAGTTATCCTCGTACTGATACTTTTTGACTATCATTCTGAGGATGATTTGCGGCACTGATATGGACATTTGCGGCACTGATATTGACAGTTGCGTCACTGTTATGGATAGTTGCGGCACTGATATTGACAGTTGCGGCAAAGAATATGGACAGTTGCGGCACTGATATGGACAGTTGCGGCACCGATATGGACAGTTGCGGCACTGATATGGATAGTTGCGGCACCGATATGGACAGTTGCGGCACCGATATGGACAGTTGCGGCACCGATATGGACAGTTGCGGAAATGGAAATAGGATGAATCTAACCTATTTCCATGGCCGAGATAAGTTTGTTCAGTCAAACAGCCGATACATATGGTTGCGGCAATGGAAATAGGATGAATCTAACCTATTTCCATGGCCGAGATAAACTTGTTCATTCAAATAGCCGATACATACGGTATCGGCCAATATAGAGTTGCGGCACTGATATGGATAGTTGCGGCACCGATATGGACAGTTTCGGCACCGATATGGACAGTTGCGGCACCGATATGGACAGTTGCGGCACTGATATTGACAGTTGCGGCACTGATATGGATAGTTGCGGCACCGATATGGACGGTTGCGGCCCGATATGGACAATTGCGTCACCGATATGGACAGTTGCGGCACCGATATGGACAGTTGCGGCACCGATATGGACAGTTGCGGCACTGATATTGACAGTTGCGGCACTGATATGGATAGTTGCGGCACCGATATGGACGGTTGCGGCCCGATATGGACAGTTTCGGCACCGATATGGACAGTTGCGGCACCGATATGGACAGTTGAGGCACTCATACAAACAGTTATCCTCGTACTGATACTTTTTTGAGTATCAGTCCGAGGATGAGTTGCGGCACTGATATGGACAGTTGCGGCACTGATATGGATAGTTGCGGCCCCGATATGGACAATTGCGTCACCGATATGGACAGTTGCGGCACCGACATGGACAGTTGCGTCACCGATATGGACAGTTTCGGCACTGATATGGATAGTTGCGGCACCGATATGGACAGTTGCAGCACTCAAACGAACATTTATTCTCGTACTGATACTTTTTTGACTATCATTCTGAGGATGATTTGCGGCACTGATATGGACATTTGCGGCACTGATATTGACAGTTGCGTCACTGTTATGGATAGTTGCGGCACTGATATTGACAGTTGCGGCAAAGAATATGGACAGTTGCGGCACTGATATGGACAGTTGCGGCACCGATATGGACAGTTGCGTCACTGATATGGATAGTTGCGGCACCGATATGGGACAGTTGCGGCACCGATATGGACAGTTGCGGCACCGATATGGACAGTTGCGGAAATGGAAATAGGATGAATCTAACCTATTTCCATGGCCGAGATAAGTTTGTTCAGTCAAACAGCCGATACATATGGTTGCGGCAATGGAAATAGGATGAATCTAACCTATTTCCATGGCCGAGATAAGCTTGTTCAATCAAATAGCCGACACATACGGTATCGGCCAATATAGAGTTGCGGCACTGATATGGACAGTTGCGGCACTGATATTGACAGTTGCGGCACTGATATGGATAGTTGCGGCACCGATATGGACAGTTGCGGCACCGATATGGACAGTTGCGGCACCGATATGGACAGTTGCGGAAATGGAAATAGGATGAATCTAACCTATTTCCATGGCCGAGATATGTTTGTTCAGTCAAACAGCCGATACATATGGTTGCGGCAATGGAAATAGGATGAATCTAACCTATTTCCATGGCCGAGATAAACTTGTTCATTCAAATAGCCGATACATACGGTATCGGCCAATATAGAGTTGCGGCACTGATATGGATAGTTGCGGCACCGATATGGACAGTTGCGGCACCGATATGGACAGTTGCGGCAATGGAAATAGGATGAATCTAACCTATTTCCATGGCCGAGATAAGTTTGTTCAGTCAAACAGCCGATACATATGGTTGCGGCAATGGAAATAGGATGAATCTAACCTATTTCCATGGCCGAGATAAGTTTGTTCAGTCAAACAGCCGATACATATGAGTTGCGGCAATGGAAATAGGATGAATCTAACCTATTTCCATGGCCGAGATAAGCTTGTTCAATCAAATAGCCGATACATACGGTATCGGCCAATATAGAGTTGCGGCACTGATATGGACAGTTGCGGCACTGATATTGACAGTTGCGGCACTGATATGGATAGTTGCGGCACCGATATGGACGGTTGCGGCCCGATATGGACAGTTGCGGCACTGATATGGATGGTTGCGGCCCCGATATGGACAATTGCGTCACCGATATGGACAGTTGCGGCACCGATATGGACAGTTGCGGCACCGATATGGACAGTTTCGGTACTGATATGGATAGTTGCGGCACCGATATGGACAGTTGCGGCACCGACATGGACAGTTGCGTCACCGATATGGACAGTTTCGGCACTGATATGGATAGTTGCGGCACCGATATGGACAGTTGCGGCACTCATACGAACAGTTATCCTCGTACTGATACTTTTTTGACTATCATTCTGAGGATGATTTGCGGCACTGATATGGACATTTGCGGCACTGATATTGACAGTTGCGTCACTGTTATGGATAGTTGCGGCACTGATATTGACAGTTGCGGCAAAGAATATGGACAGTTGCGGCACTGATATGGACAGTTGCGTCACTGATATGGATAGTTGCGGCACCGATATGGACAGTTGCGGCACCGATATGGAGAGTTGCGGCACCGATATGGACAGTTGCGGAAATGGAAATAGGATGAATCTAACCTATTTCCATGGCCGAGATAAGTTTGTTCAGTCAAACAGCCGATACATATGGTTGCGGCAATGGAAATAGGATGAATCTAACCTATTTCCATGGCCGAGATAAGCTTGTTCAATCAAATAGCCGATACATACGGTATCGGCCAATATAGAGTTGCGGCACTGATATGGACAGTTGCGGCACTGATATTGACAGTTGCGGCACTGATATGGATAGTTGCGATACTGATATGGACAGTTTAGGCACTCATACGAACAGTTATCCTCGTACTGATACTTTTTGAGTATCAGTCCGAGGATGAGTTGCGGCACTGATATGGACAGTTGCGGCACTGATATGGATAGTTGCGGCCCCGATATGGACAATTGCGTCACCGATATGGACAGTTGCGGCACCGATATGGACAGTTGCGGCACCGATATGGACAGTTGCGGCACCGATATGGACAGTTTCGGCACTGATATGGACAGTTTCGGCACCGATATGGACAGTTGCGGCACCGATATGGACAGTTGAGGCACTCATACGAACAGTTATCCTCGTACTGATACTTTTTGAGTATCAGTCCGAGGATGAGTTGCGGCACTGATATGGACAGTTGCCGCACTGATATGGATAGTTGCGGCCCCGATATGGACAATTGCGTCACCGATATGGACAGTTGCGGCACCGACATGGACAGTTGCGTCACCGATATGGACAGTTTCGGCACTGATATGGATAGTTGCGGCACCGATATGGACAGTTGCAGCACTCAAACGAACATTTATTCTCGTACTGATACTTTTTTGACTATCATTCTGAGGATGATTTGCGGCACTGATATGGACATTTGCGGCACTGATATTGACAGTTGCGTCACTGTTATGGATAGTTGCGGCACTGATATTGACAGTTGCGGCAAAGAATATGGACAGTTGCGGCACTGATATGGACAGTTGCGGCACCGATATGGACAGTTGCGTCACTGATATGGATAGTTGCGGCACCGATATGGACAGTTGCGGCACCGATATGGACAGTTGCGGCACCGATATGGACAGTTGCGGGAAATGGAAATAGGATGAATCTAACCTATTTCCATGGCCGAGATAAGCTTGTTCAATCAAATAGCCGATACATACGGTATCGGCCAATATAGAGTTGCGGCACTGATATGGACAGTTGCGGCACTGATATTGACAGTTGCGGCACTGATATGGATAGTTGCGATACTGATATGGACAGTTGAGGCACTCATACGAACAGTTATCCTCGTACTGATACTTTTTTGAGTATCAGTCCGAGGATGAGTTGCGGCACTGATATGGACAGTTGCGGCACTGATATGGATAGTTGCGGCACCGATATGAACAGTTGCAACACCGATATGGACAGTTGCAGCACCGATATGGATAGTTGCGGCACCGATATGGACAGTTGCGGCACCGATATGGACAGTTTCGGCACTGATATGGGACAGTTTCGGCACCGATATGGACAGTTGCGGCACCGATATGGACAGTTGCGGCACTCACACGAACAGTTATCCTCGTACTGATACTTTTTTGAGTATCAGTCCGAGGATGAGTTGCGGCACTGATATGGACATTTGCGGCCCCGATATGGACATTTGCGTCACCGATATGGACAGTTGCGGCACCGACATGGACAGTTGCGTCACCGATATGGACAGTTTCGGCACTGATATGGATAGTTGCGGCACCGATATGGACAGTTGCAGCACTCAAACGAACATTTATTCTCGTACTGATACTTTTTTGACTATCATTCTGAGGATGATTTGCGGCACTGATATGGACATTTGCGGCACTGATATTGACAGTTGCGTCACTGTTATGGATAGTTGCGGCACTGATATTGACAGTTGCGGCAAAGAATATGGACAGTTGCGGCACTGATATGGACAGTTGCGGCACCGATATGGACAGTTGCGTCACTGATATGGATAGTTGCGGCACCGATATGGACAGTTGCGGCACCGATATGGACAGTTGCGGCACCGATATGGACAGTTGCGGCACCGATATGGACAGTTGCGGAAATGGAAATAGGATGAATCTAACCTATTTCCATGGCCGAGATAAGTTTGTTCAGTCAAACAGCCGATACATATGGTTGCGGCAATGGAAATAGGATGAATCTAACCTATTTCCATGGCCGAGATAAACTTGTTCATTCAAATAGCCGATACATACGGTATCGGCCAATATAGAGTTGCGGCACTGATATGGATAGTTGCGGCACCGATATGGACAGTTGCGGCACCGATATGGACAGTTGCGGCAATGGAAATAGGATGAATCTAACCTATTTCCATGGCCGAGATAAGTTTGTTCAGTCAAACAGCCGATACATATGGTTGCGGCAATGGAAATAGGATGAATCTAACCTATTTCCATGGCCGAGATAAGCTTGTTCAATCAAATAGCCGATACATACGGTATCGGCCAATATAGAGTTGCGGCACTGATATGGACAGTTGCGGCACTGATATTGACAGTTGCGGCACTGATATGGATAGTTGCGGCACCGATATGGACGGTTGCGGCCCGATATGGACAGTTGCGGCACTGATATGGATGGTTGCGGCCCCGATATGGACAATTGCGTCACCGATATGGACAGTTGCGGCACCGATATGGACAGTTGCGGCACCGATATGGACAGTTTCGGTACTGATATGGATAGTTGCGGCACCGATATGGACAGTTGCGGCACCGACATGGACAGTTGCGTCACCGATATGGACAGTTTCGGCACTGATATGGATAGTTGCGGCACCGATATGGACAGTTGCGGCACTCATACGAACAGTTATCCTCGTACTGATACTTTTTTGACTATCATTCTGAGGATGATTTGCGGCACTGATATGGACATTTGCGGCACTGATATTGACAGTTGCGTCACTGTTATGGATAGTTGCGGCACTGATATTGACAGTTGCGGCAAAGAATATGGACAGTTGCGGCACTGATATGGACAGTTGCGTCACTGATATGGATAGTTGCGGCACCGATATGGACAGTTGCGGCACCGATATGGACAGTTGCGGCACCGATATGGACAGTTGCGGAAATGGAAATAGGATGAATCTAACCTATTTCCATGGCCGAGATAAGTTTGTTCAGTCAAACAGCCGATACATATGGTTGCGGCAATGGAAATAGGATGAATCTAACCTATTTCCATGGCCGAGATAAGCTTGTTCAATCAAATAGCCGATACATACGGTATCGGCCAATATAGAGTTGCGGCACTGATATGGACAGTTGCGGCACTGATATTGACAGTTGCGGCACTGATATGGATAGTTGCGATACTGATATTGACAGTTGAGGCACTCATACGAACAGTTATCCTCGTACTGATACTTTTTTGAGTATCAGTCCGAGGATGAGTTGCGGCACTGATATGGACAGTTGCGGCACTGATATGGATAGTTGCGGCCCCGATATGGACAATTGCGTCACCGATATGGACAGTTGCGGCACCGACATGGACAGTTGCGTCACCGATATGGACAGTTTCGGCACTGATATGGATAGTTGCGGCACCGATATGGACAGTTGCAGCACTCAAACGAACATTTATTCTCGTACTGATACTTTTTTGACTATCATTCTGAGGATGATTTGCGGCACTGATATGGACATTTGCGGCACTGATATTGACAGTTGCGTCACTGTTATGGATAGTTGCGGCACTGATATTGACAGTTGCGGCAAAGAATATGGACAGTTGCGGCACTGATATGGACAGTTGCGGCACCGATATGGACAGTTGCGTCACTGATATGGATAGTTGCGGCACCGATATGGACAGTTGCGGCACCGATATGGACAGTTGCGGCACCGATATGGACAGTTGCGGAAATGGAAATAGGATGAATCTAACCTATTTCCATGGCCGAGATAAGTTTGTTCAGTCAAACAGCCGATACATATGGTTGCGGCAATGGAAATAGGATGAATCTAACCTATTTCCATGGCCGAGATAAGCTTGTTCAATCAAATAGCCGACACATACGGTATCGGCCAATATAGAGTTGCGGCACTGATATGGACAGTTGCGGCACTGATATTGACAGTTGCGGCACTGATATGGATAGTTGCGGCACCGATATGGACAGTTGCGGCACCGATATGGACAGTTGCGGCACCGATATGGACAGTTGCGGAAATGGAAATAGGATGAATCTAACCTATTTCCATGGCCGAGATAAGTTTGTTCAGTCAAACAGCCGATACATATGGTTGCGGCAATGGAAATAGGATGAATCTAACCTATTTCCATGGCCGAGATAAACTTGTTCATTCAAATAGCCGATACATACGGTATCGGCCAATATAGAGTTGCGGCACTGATATGGATAGTTGCGGCACCGATATGGACAGTTGCGGCACCGATATGGACAGTTGCGGCAATGGAAATAGGATGAATCTAACCTATTTCCATGGCCGAGATAAGTTTGTTCAGTCAAACAGCCGATACATATGGTTGCGGCAATGGAAATAGAATGAATCTAACCTATTTCCATGGCCGAGATAAGCTTGTTCAATCAAATAGCCGATACATACGGTATCGGCCAATATAGAGTTGCGGCACTGATATGGACAGTTGCGGCACTGATATTGACAGTTGCGGCACTGATATGGATAGTTGCGGCACCGATATGGACGGTTGCGGCCCGATATGGACAATTGCGTCACCGATATGGACAGTTGCGGCACCGATATGGACAGTTGCGGCACCGATATGGACAGTTTCGGTACTGATATGGATAGTTGCGGCACCGATATGGACAGTTGCGGCACCGACATGGACAGTTGCGTCACCGATATGGACAGTTTCGGCACTGATATGGATAGTTGCGGCACCGATATGGACAGTTGCGGCACTCATACGAACAGTTATCCTCGTACTGATACTTTTTTGACTATCATTCTGAGGATGATTTGCGGCACTGATATGGACATTTGCGGCACTGATATTGACAGTTGCGTCACTGTTATGGATAGTTGCGGCACTGATATTGACAGTTGCGGCAAAGAATATGGACAGTTGCGGCACTGATATGGACAGTTGCGTCACTGATATGGATAGTTGCGGCACCGATATGGACAGTTGCGGCACCGATATGGACAGTTGCGGCACCGATATGGACAGTTGCGGAAATGGAAATAGGATGAATCTAACCTATTTCCATGGCCGAGATAAGTTTGTTCAGTCAAACAGCCGATACATATGGTTGCGGCAATGGAAATAGGATGAATCTAACCTATTTCCATGGCCGAGATAAGCTTGTTCAATCAAATAGCCGATACATACGGTATCGGCCAATATAGAGTTGCGGCACTGATATGGACAGTTGCGGCACTGATATTGACTGTTGCGGCACTGATATGGATAGTTGCGGCACCGATATGGACAGTTGCGGCACCGATATGGACAGTTGCGGCACCGATATGGACAGTTGCGGAAATGGAAATAGGATGAATCTAACCTATTTCCATGGCCGAGATAAGTTTGTTCAGTCAAACAGCCGATACATATGGTTGCGGCAATGGAAATAGGATGAATCTAACCTATTTCCATGGCCGAGATAAGCTTGTTCAATCAAATAGCCGATACATACGGTATCGGCCAATATAGAGTTGCGGCACTGATATGGACAGTTGCGGCACTGATATTGACAGTTGCGGCACTGATATGGATAGTTGCGGCACCGATATGGACGGTTGCGGCCCGATATGGACAGTTGCGGCACTGATATGGATGGTTGCGGCCCCGATATGGACAATTGCGTCACCGATATGGACAGTTGCGGCACCGATATGGACAGTTGCGGCACCGATATGGACAGTTTCGGTACTGATATGGATAGTTGCGGCACCGATATGGACAGTTGCGTCACCGATATGGACAGTTTCGGCACTGATATGGATAGTTGCGGCACCGATATGGACAGTTGCGGCACTCATACGAACAGTTATCCTCGTACTGATACTTTTTTGACTATCATTCTGAGGATGATTTGCGGCACTGATATGGACATTTGCGGCACTGATATTGACAGTTGCGTCACTGTTATGGATAGTTGCGGCACTGATATTGACAGTTGCGGCAAAGAATATGGACAGTTGCGGCACTGATATGGACAGTTGCGGCACCGATATGGACAGTTGCGGCACTGATATGGATAGTTGCGGCACCGATATGGACAGTTGCGTCACCGATATGGACAGTTGCGGCACCGATATGGACAGTTGCGGCACTGATATGGACAGTTGCGGCACTGATATGGACAGTTGCGGCACTGATATGGATAGTTGCGGCACCGATATGGACAGTTGCGGCACCGATATGGACAGTTGCGGCACCGATATGGACAGTTGCGGAAATGGAAATAGGATGAATCTAACCTATTTCCATGGCCGAGATAAGTTTGTTCAGTCAAACAGCCGATACATATGGTTGCGGCAATGGAAATAGGATGAATCTAACCTATTTCCATGGCCGAGATAAGCTTGTTCAATCAAATAGCCGATACATACGGTATCGGCCAATATAGAGTTGCGGCACTGATATGGACAGTTGCGGCACTGATATTGACAGTTGCGGCACTGATATGGATAGTTGCGGCACCGATATGGACAGTTGCGGCACCGATATGGACAGTTGCGGCACCGATATGGACAGTTGCCGAAATTGAAATAGGATGAATCTAACCTATTTCCATGGCCGAGATAAGTTTGTTCAGTCAAACAGCCGATACATATGGTTGCGGCAATGGAAATAGGATGAATCTAACCTATTTCCATGGCCGAGATAAGCTTGTTCAATCAAATAGCCGATACATACGGTATCGGCCAATATAGAGTTGCGGCACTGATATGGACAGTTGCGGCACTGATATTGACAGTTGCGGCACTGATATGGATAGTTGCGGCACCGATATGGACGGTTGCGGCCCGATATGGACAGTTGCGGCACTGATATGGATGGTTGCGGCCCCGATATGGACAATTGCGTCACCGATATGGATAGTTGCGGCACTGATATTGACAGTTGCGGCAAAGAATATGGACAGTTGCGGCACTGATATGGACAGTTGCGGCACCGATATGGACAGTTGCGGCACTGATATGGATAGTTGCGGCACCGATATGGACAGTTGCGTCACCGATATGGACAGTTGCGGCACCGATATGGACAGTTGCGGCACTGATATGGACAGTTGCGGCACCGATATGGACAGTTGCGGCACCGATATGGACAGTTGCAGCACTCATACGAACAGTTATCCTCGTACTGATACTTTTTGACTATCATTCTGAGGATGATTTGCGGCACTGATATGGACATTTGCGGCACTGATATTGACAGTTGCGTCACCGATATGGACAGTTTCGGCACCGATATGGACAGTTGCGGCACCGATATGGACAGTTGCGGCACTGGTATGGACAGTTGCGGCACTGATATTGACAGTTGCGGCACTGATATGGATAGTTGCGGCACCGATATGGACAGTTGCGGCACCGATATGGACAGTTGCGGCACCGATATGGACAGTTTCGGTACTGATATGGATAGTTGCGGCACCGATATGGACAGTTGCGGCACCGATATGGACAGTTGCGGCACCGACATGGACAGTTGCGTCACCGATATGGACAGTTTCGGCACTGATATGGATAGTTGCGGCACCGATATGGACAGTTGCGGCACTCATACGAACAGTTATCCTCGTACTGATACTTTTTTGACTATCATTCTGAGGATGATTTGCGGCACTGATATGGACATTTGCGGCACTGATATTGACAGTTGCGTCACTGTTATGGATAGTTGCGGCACTGATATTGACAGTTGCGGCAAAGAATATGGACAGTTGCGTCACCGATATGGACAGTTGCGGCACCGATATGGACAGTTTCGGCACCGATATGGACAGTTGCGGCACTGATATGGACAGTTGCGTCACCGATATGGACAGTTGCGGCACCGATATGGACAGTTGCGGCACCGATATGGACAGTTTCGGCACCGATATGGACAGTTGCGGCACTGATATGGGCAGTTGCGGCACTGATATGGACAGTTGCGGCACTGATATGGTTAGTTGCGGCCCCGATATGGACAATTGCGTCACCGATATGGACAGTTGCGGCACCGACATGGACAGTTGCGTCACCGATATGGACAGTTTCGGCACTGATATGGATAGTTGCGGCACCGATATGGACAGTTGCGGCACCGATATGGACAGTTGCAGCACTCATACGAACAGTTATCCTCGTACTGATACTTTTTGACTATCATTCTGAGGATGATTTGCGGCACTGATATGGACATTTGCGGCACTGATATTGACAGTTGCGTCACTGTTATGGATAGTTGCGGCACTGATATTGACAGTTGCGGCAAAGAATATGGACAGTTGCGGCACTGATATGGACAGTTGCGGCACCGATATGGACAGTTGCGGCACTGATATGGATAGTTGCGGCACCGATATGGACAGTTGCGTCACCGATATGGACAGTTGCGGCACCGATATGGACAGTTGCGGCACCGATATGGACAGTTTCGGCACTGATATGGACAGTTGCGGCACTGATATGGACAGTTGCGGCACTGATATGGATAGTTGCGGCCCCGATATGGACAATTGCGTCACCGATATGGACAGTTGCGGCACCGATATGGATAGTTTCGGCACTGATATGGATAGTTGCGGCACCGATATGGACAGTTGCGGCACCGATATGGACAGTTGCGGCACTGATATTGACAGTTGCGGCACTGATAAGGACAGTTGCGGCACTCATACGAACAGTTATCCTCGTACTGATACTTTTTGAGTATCAGTCCGAGGATGAGTTGCGGCACTGATATGGACAGTTGCGGCACTGATATGGATAGTTGCGGCCCCGATATGGACAATTGCGTCACCGATATGGACAGTTGCGGCACCGACATGGACAGTTGCGTCACCGATATGGACAGTTTCGGCACTGATATGGATAGTTGCGGCACCGATATGGACAGTTGCGGCACCGATATGGACAGTTGCAGCACTCATACGAACAGTTATCCTCGTACTGATACTTTTTTGACTATCATTCTGAGGATGATTTGCGGCACTGATATGGACATTTGCGCCACTGATATTGACAGTTGCGTCACTGTTATGGATAGTTGCGGCACTGATATTGACAGTTGCGGCAAAGAATATGGACAGTTGCGGCACTGATATGGACAGTTGCGGCACCGATATGGACAGTTGCGGCACTGATATGGATAGTTGCGGCACTGATATGGATAGTTGCGGCACCGATATGGACAGTTGCGGCACCGATATGGACAGTTTCGGCACCGATATGGACAGTTGCGGCACCGATATGGACAGTTGCGGCACTGATATTGACAGTTGCGGCACTGATATGGATAGTTGTGGCACCGATATGGACGGTTGCGGCCCGATATGGACAATTGCGTCACCGATATGGACAGTTGCGGCACCGATATGGACAGTTGCGGCACCGATATGGACATTTTCGGCACTGATATTGATAGTTGGGGCACCGATATGGACAGTTGCGGCACCGATATGGACAGTTGAGGCACTCATACGAACAGTTATCCTCGTACTGATACTTTTTTGAGTATCAGTCCGAGGATGAGTTGCGGCACTGATATGGACAGTTGCGGCACTGATATGGATAGTTGCGGCCCCGATATGGACAATTGCGTCACCGATATGGACAGTTGCGGCACCGACATGGACAGTTGCGTCACCGATATGGACAGTTTCGGCACTGATATGGATAGTTGCGGCACCGATATGGACAGTTGCAGCACTCAAACGAACATTTATTCTCGTACTGATACTTTTTTGACTATCATTCTGAGGATGATTTGCGGCACTGATATGGACATTTGCGGCACTGATATTGACAGTTGCGTCACTGTTATGGATAGTTGCGGCACTGATATTGACAGTTGCGGCAAAGAATATGGACAGTTGCGGCACTGATATGGACAGTTGCGGCACCGATATGGACAGTTGCGGCACTGATATGGATAGTTGCGGCACCGATATGGACAGTTGCGGCACTGATATGGATAGTTGCGGCACCGATATGGACAGTTGCGGAAATGGAAATAGGATGAATCTAACCTATTTCCATGGCCGAGATAAGTTTGTTCAGTCAAACAGCCGATACATATGGTTGCGGCAATGGAAATAGGATGAATCTAACCTATTTCCATGGCCGAGATAAGCTTGTTCAATCAAATAGCCGATACATACGGTATCGGCCAATATAGAGTTGCGGCACTGATATGGACAGTTGCGGCACTGATATGGATAGTCGCGGCACTGATATGGATAGTTGCGGCACCGATATGGACAGTTGCGGCACCGATATGGACAGTTGCGGCACCGATATGGACAGTTGCGGAAATGGAAATAGGATGAATCTAACCTATTTCCATGGCCGAGATAAGCTTGTTCAATCAAATAGCCGATACATACGGTATCGGCCAATATAGAGTTGCGGCACTGATATGGACAGTTGCGGCACTGATATGGATAGTTGCGGCCCCGATATGGACAATTGCGTCACCGATATGGACAGTTGCGGCACCGATATGGACAGTTGCGGCACCGATATGGACAGTTGCGGCACCGATATGGACAGTTGCGGCACTGATATGGATAGTTGCGGCACCGATATGGACAGTTGCGGCACCGATATGGACAGTTGCGGCACCGATATGGACAGTTGCGGCACCGATATGGACAGTTGCGGCACTGATATGGACAGTTGCGGCACTGATATGGATAGTTGCGGCACCGATATGGACAGTTGCGGCACCGATATGGACAGTTGCGGCACCGATATGGACAGTTGCGGCACCGATATGGACAGTTGCGGCACTGATATTGACAGTTGCGGCACTGATATGGATAGTTGCCGTACCGATATGGACATTTGCCGCACTTATACGAACAGTTATCCTCGTACTGATACTTTTTTGAGTATCAGTCCGAGGATGAGTTGCGGCACTGATATGGACATTTGCGGCACTGATATTGACAGTTGCGTCACCGATATGGACAGTTTCGGCACCGATATGGACAGTTGCGGCACCGATATGGACAGTTGCGGCACTGGTATGGACAGTTGCGGCACTGATATTGACAGTTGCGGCACTGATATGGATAGTTGCGGCACCGATATGGACAGTTGCGGCACCGATATGGACAGTTGCGGCACCGATATGGACAGTTTCGGTACTGATATGGATAGTTGCGGCACCGATATGGACAGTTGCGGCACCGATATGGACAGTTGCGGCACCGACATGGACAGTTGCGGCACTGATATGGACAGTTGCGGCACTGATATGGATAGTTGCGGCACTGATATGGACATTTGCCGCACTCATACGAACAGTTATCCTCGTACTGATACTTTTTTGAGTATCAGTCCGAGGATGAGTTGCGGCACTGATATGGACAGTTGCGGCACTGATATGGACATTTGCGTCACTGTTATGGATAGTTGCGGCACTGATATTGACAGTTGCGGCAAAGAATATGGACAGTTGCGTCACCGATATGGACAGTTGCGGCACCGATATGGACAGTTTCGGCACCGATATGGACAGTTGCGGCACTGATATGGACAGTTGCGTCACCGATATGGACAGTTGCGGCACCGATATGGACAGTTGCGGCACCGATATGGACAGTTTCGGCACCGATATGGACAGTTGCGGCACCGATATGGACAGTTGCGGCACTGATATGGACAGTTGCGGCACTGATATGGATAGTTGCGGCCCCGATATGGACAATTGCGTCACCGATATGGACAGTTGCGGCACCGACATGGACATTTGCGGCACTGATATTGACAGTTGCGTCACTGTTATGGATAGTTGCGGCACTGATATTGACAGTTGCGGCAAAGAATATGGACAGTTGCGTCACCGATATGGACAGTTGCGGCACCGATATGGACAGTTTCGGCACCGATATGGACAGTTGCGGCACTGATATGGACAGTTGCGTCACCGATATGGACAGTTGCGGCACCGATATGGACAGTTGCGGCACCGACATGGACAGTTTCGGCACCGATATGGACAGTTGCGGCACTGATATGGACAGTTGCGGCACTGATATGGACAGTTGCGGCACTGATATGGATAGTTGCGGCCCCGATATGGACAATTGCGTCACCGATATGGACAGTTGCGGCACCGACATGGACAGTTGCGTCACCGATATGGACAGTTTCGGCACTGATATGGATAGTTGCGGCACCGATATGGACAGTTGCGGCACCGATATGGACAGTTGCAGCACTCATACGAACAGTTATCCTCGTACTGATACTTTTTTGACTATCATTCTGAGGATGATTTGCGGCACTGATATGGACATTTGCGGCACTGATATTGACAGTTGCGTCACTGTTATGGATAGTTGCGGCACTGATATTGACAGTTGCGGCAAAGAATATGGACAGTTGCGGCACTGATATGGACAGTTGCGGCACCGATATGGACAGTTGCGGCACTGATATGGATAGTTGCGGCACCGATATGGACAGTTGCGTCACCGATATGGACAGTTGCGGCACCGATATGGACAGTTGCGGCACCGATATGGACAGTTTCGGCACTGATATGGACAGTTGCGGCACTGATATGGACAGTTGCGGCACTGATATGGATAGTTGCGGCCCCGATATGGACAGTTGCGGCACTGATATGGATAGTTGCGGCCCTGATATGGACAATTGCGTCACCGATATGGACAGTTGCGGCACCGACATGGACAGTTGCGTCACCGATATGGACAGTTTCGGCACTGATATGGATAGTTGCGGCACCGATATGGACAGTTGCGGCACCGATATGGACAGTTGCAGCACTCATACGAACAGTTATCCTCGTACTGATACTTTTTTGACTATCATTCTGAGGATGATTTGCGGCACTGATATGGACATTTGCGCCACTGATATTGACAGTTGCGGCACTCATACGAACAGTTATCCTCGTACTGATACTTTTTGAGTATCAGTCCGAGGATGAGTTGCGGCACTGATATGGACAGTTGCGGCACTGATATGGATAGTTGCGGCCCCGATATGGACAATTGCGTCACCGATATGGACAGTTGCGGCACCGACATGGACAGTTGCGTCACCGATATGGACAGTTTCGGCACTGATATGGATAGTTGCGGCACCGATATGGACAGTTGCGGCACCGATATGGACAGTTGCAGCACTCATACGAACAGTTATCCTCGTACTGATACTTTTTTGACTATCATTCTGAGGATGATTTGCGGCACTGATATGGACATTTGCGCCACTGATATTGACAGTTGCGTCACTGTTATGGATAGTTGCGGCACTGATATTGACAGTTGCGGCAAAGAATATGGACAGTTGCGGCACTGATATGGACAGTTGCGGCACCGATATGGACAGTTGCGGCACTGATATGGATAGTTGCGGCACCGATATGGACAGTTGCGTCACCGATATGGACAGTTGCGGCACCGATATGGACAGTTGCGGCACCGATATGGACAGTTTCGGCACCGATATGGACAGTTGCGGCACTGATATGGACAGTTGCGGCACTGATATGGACAGTTGCGGCACTGATATGGATAGTTGCGGCCCCGATATGGACAATTGCGTCACCAATATGGACAGTTGCGGCACCGATATGGATAGTTGCGGCACTGATATGGATAGTTGCGGCACCGATATGGACAGTTGCATCACCGATATGGACAGTTGCGGCACCGATATGGACAGTTGCGGCACTGATATGGACAGTTGCGGCACTGATATGGATAGTTGCGGCCCCGATATGGACAATTGCGTCACCGATATGGACAGTTGCGGCACCGATATGGATAGTTGCGGCACTGATATGGATAGTTGCGGCACCGATATGGACAGTTGCGGCACCGATATGGACAGTTGAGGCACTCATACGAACAGTTATCCTCGTACTGATACTTTTTTGAGTATCAGTCAGAGGATGAGTTGCGGCATTGATATGGACAGTTTCGGCACCGATATGGACAGTTGCGGTAATGTTATGGACAGTTGCGGCACTGATATGGATAGTTGCGGCACCGATATGGACAGTTGCGGCACCGATATGGACAGTTTCGGCACCGATATGGACAGTTGCGGCACCGATATGGACAGTTGCGGCACTGATATTGACAGTTGCGGCACTGATATGGATAGTTGCGGCACCGATATGGACGGTTGCGGCCCGATATGGACAATTGCGTCACCGATATGGACAGTTGCGGCACCGATATGGACAGTTGCGGCACCGATATGGACATTTTCGGCACTGATATTGATAGTTGGGGCACCGATATGGACAGTTGCGGCACCGATATGGACAGTTGAGGCACTCATACGAACAGTTATCCTCGTACTGATACTTTTTTGAGTATCAGTCCGAGGATGAGTTGCGGCACTGATATGGATAGTTGCGGCCCCGATATGGACAATTGCGTCACCGATATGGACAGTTGCGGCACCGATATGGACAGTTGCGTCACCGATATGGACAGTTTCGGCACTGATATGGATAGTTGCGGCACCGATATGGACAGTTGCAGCACTCAAACGAACATTTATTCTCGTACTGATACTTTTTTGACTATCATTCTGAGGATGATTTGCGGCACTGATATGGACATTTGCGGCACTGATATTGACAGTTGCGTCACTGTTATGGATAGTTGCGGCACTGATATTGACAGTTGCGGCAAAGAATATGGACAGTTGCGGCACTGATATGGACAGTTGCGGCACCGATATGGATAGTTGCGTCACTGATATGGATAGTTGCGGCACCGATATGGACAGTTGCGGCACCGATATGGACAGTTGCGGCACCGATATGGACAGTTGCGAAAATGGAAATAGGATGAATCTAACCTATTTCCATGGCCGAGATAAGTTTGTTCAGTCAAACAGCCGATACATATGGTTGCGGCAATGGAAATAGGATGAATCTAACCTATTTCCATGGCCGAGATAAGCTTGTTCAATCAAATAGCCGATACATACGGTATCGGCCAATATAGAGTTGCGGCACCGATATGGATAGTTGCGGCACTGATATGGATAGTTGCGGCACCGATATGGACAGTTGCGGCACCGATATGGACAGTTGAGGCACTCATACGAACAGTTATCCTCGTACTGATACTTTTTTGAGTATCAGTCAGAGGATGAGTTGCGGCATTGATATGGACAGTTTCGGCACCGATATGGACAGTTGCGGTAATGTTATGGACAGTTGCGGCACTGATATGGATAGTTGCGGCACCGATATGGACAGTTGCGGCACCGATATGGACAGTTTCGGCACCGATATGGACAGTTGCGGCACCGATATGGACAGTTGCGGCACTGATATTGACAGTTGCGGCACTGATATGGATAGTTGCGGCACCGATATGGACGGTTGCGGCCCGATATGGACAATTGCGTCACCGATATGGACAGTTGCGGCACCGATATGGACAGTTGCGGCACCGATATGGACATTTTCGGCACTGATATTGATAGTTGGGGCACCGATATGGACAGTTGCGGCACCGATATGGACAGTTGAGGCACTCATACGAACAGTTATCCTCGTACTGATACTTTTTTGAGTATCAGTCCGAGGATGAGTTGCGGCACAGATATGGACAGTTGCGGCACTGATATGGATAGTTGCGGCCCCGATATGGACAATTGCGTCACCGATATGGACAGTTGCGGCACCGACATGGACAGTTGCGTCACCGATATGGACAGTTTCGGCACTGATATGGATAGTTGCGGCACCGATATGGACAGTTGCAGCACTCAAACGAACATTTATTCTCGTACTGATACTTTTTGACTATCATTCTGAGGATGATTTGCGGCACTGATATGGACATTTGCGGCACTGATATTGACAGTTGCGTCACTGTTATGGATAGTTGCGGCACTGATATTGACAGTTGCGGCAAAGAATATGGACAGTTGCGGCACTGATATGGACAGTTGCGGCACCGATATGGACAGTTGCGTCACTGATATGGATAGTTGCGGCACCGATATGGACAGTTGCGGCACCGATATGGACAGTTGCGGCACCGATATGGACAGTTGCGAAAATGGAAATAGGATGAATCTAACCTATTTCCATGGCCGAGATAAGTTTGTTCAGTCAAACAGCCGATACATATGGTTGCGGCAATGGAAATAGGATGAATCTAACCTATTTCCATGGCCGAGATAAGCTTGTTCAATCAAATAGCCGATACATACGGTATCGGCCAATATAGAGTTGCGGCACAGATATGGACAGTTGCGGCACTGATATTGACAGTTGCGGCACTGATATGGATAGTTGCGGCACCGATATGGACAGTTGCGGCACCGATATGGACAGTTGCGGCACCGATATGGACAGTTGCGGAAATGGAAATAGGATGAATCTAACCTATTTCCATGGCCGAGATAAGCTTGTTCAATCAAATAGCCGATACATACGGTATCGGCCAATATAGAGTTGCGGCACTGATATGGACAGTTGCGGCACTGATATGGATAGTTGCGGCCCCGATATGGACAATTGCGTCACCGATATGGACAGTTGCGGCACCGATATGGACAGTTGCGGCACCGATATGGACAGTTTCGGCACCGATATGGACAGTTGCGGCACTGATATGGATAGTTGCGGCACCGATATGGACAGTTGCGGCACCGATATGGACAGTTTCGGCACCGATATGGACAGTTGCGGCACCGATATGGACAGTTGCGGCACTGATATTGACAGTTGCAGCACTGATATGGATAGTTGCGGCACCGATATGGACAGTTGCGGCCCGATATGGACAATTGCGTCACCGATATGGACAGTTGCGGCACCGATATGGACAGTTGCGGCACCGATATGGACAGTTTCGGCACTGATATGGACAGTTTCGGCACCGATATGGACAGTTGCGGCACCGATATGGACAGTTGAGGCACTCATACGAACAGTTATCCTCGTACTGATACTTTTTGAGTATCAGTCCGAGGATGAGTTGCGGCACTGATATGGACAGTTGCGGCACTGATATGGATAGTTGCGGCCACGATATGGACAATTGCGTCACCGATATGGACAGTTGCGGCACCGACATGGACAGTTGCGTCACCGATATGGACAGTTGCGGCACCGATATGGACATTTTCGGCACTGATATTGATAGTTGGGGCACCGATATGGACAGTTGCGGCACTGATAAGGACAGTTGCGGCACTCATACGAACAGTTATCCTCGTACTGATACTTTTTGAGTATCAGTCCGAGGATGAGTTGCGGCACTGATATGGACAGTTGCGGCACTGATATGGATAGTTGCGGCCCCGATATGGACAATTGCGTCACCGATATGGACAGTTGCGGCACCGACATGGACAGTTGCGTCACCGATATGGACAGTTTCGGCACTGATATGGACAGTTGCGGCACTGATATGGATAGTTGCGGCACCGATATGGACAGTTGCGGCACCGATATGGACAGTTTCGGCACCGATATGGACAGTTGCGGCACCGATATGGACAGTTGCGGCACTGATATTGACAGTTGCAGCACTGATATGGATAGTTGCGGCACCGATATGGACAGTTGCGGCCCGATATGGACAATTGCGTCACCGATATGGACAGTTGCGGCACCGATATGGACAGTTGCGGCACCGATATGGACAGTTTCGGCACTGATATGGACAGTTTCGGCACCGATATGGACAGTTGCGGCACCGATATGGACAGTTGAGGCACTCATACGAACAGTTATCCTCGTACTGATACTTTTTTGAGTATCAGTCCGAGGATGAGTTGCGGCACTGATATGGACAGTTGCGGCACTGATATGGATAGTTGCGGCCACGATATGGACAATTGCGTCACCGATATGGACAGTTGCGGCACCGACATGGACAGTTGCGTCACCGATATGGACAGTTGCGGCACCGATATGGACATTTTCGGCACTGATATTGATAGTTGGGGCACCGATATGGACAGTTGCGGCACTGATAAGGACAGTTGCGGCACTCATACGAACAGTTATCCTCGTACTGATACTTTTTTGAGTATCAGTCCGAGGATGAGTTGCGGCACTGATATGGACAGTTGCGGCACTGATATGGATAGTTGCGGCCCCGATATGGACAATTGCGTCACCGATATGGACAGTTGCGGCACCGACATG
The DNA here is from genome assembly GCA_023373905.1 of Rhizoglyphus robini. Taxonomy (NCBI): domain Eukaryota; kingdom Metazoa; phylum Arthropoda; class Arachnida; order Sarcoptiformes; family Acaridae; genus Rhizoglyphus; species Rhizoglyphus robini. Next base: position 162,441 of record JAKIJQ010000197.1, read on the forward strand.
GACAGTTGCGTCACCGATATGGACAGTTTCGGCACTGATATGGATAGTTGCGGCACCGATATGGACAGTTGCGGCACCGATATGGACAGTTGCAGCACTCATACGAACAGTTATCCTCGTACTGATACTTTTTTGACTATCATTCTGAGGATGATTTGCGGCACTGATATGGACATTTGCGCCACTGATATTGACAGTTGCGTCACTGTTATGGATAGTTGCGGCACTGATATTGACAGTTGCGGCAAAGAATATGGACAGTTGCGGCACTGATATGGACAGTTGCGGCACCGATATGGACAGTTGCGGCACTGATATGGATAGTTGCGGCACCGATATGGACAGTTGCGTCACCGATATGGACAGTTGCGGCACCGATATGGACAGTTGCGGCACCGATATGGACAGTTTCGGCACCGATATGGACAGTTGCGGCACTGATATGGACAGTTGCGGCACTGATATGGACAGTTGCGGCACTGATATGGATAGTTGCGGCCCCGATATGGACAATTGCGTCACCAATATGGACAGTTGCGGCACCGATATGGATAGTTGCGGCACTGATATGGATAGTTGCGGCACCGATATGGACAGTTGCATCACCGATATGGACAGTTGCGGCACCGATATGGACAGTTGCGGCACTGATATGGACAGTTGCGGCACCGATATGGACAGTTGCAGCACTCATACGAACAGTTATCCTCGTACTGATACTTTTTTGACTATCATTCTGAGGATGATTTGCGGCACTGATATGGACATTTGCGCCACTGATATTGACAGTTGCGGCACTCATACGAACAGTTATCCTCGTACTGATACTTTTTTGAGTATCAGTCCGAGGATGAGTTGCGGCACTGATATGGACAGTTGCGGCACCGATATGGACAGTTGCAGCACTCATACGAACAGTTATCCTCGTACTGATATGACTATCATTTTGAGGATGATTTGCGGCACTGATATGGACATTTGCGGCACTGATATTGACAGTTGCGTCACCGATATGGACAGTTTCGGCACCGATATGGACAGTTGCGGCACCGATATGGACAGTTGCGGCACTGGTATGGACAGTTGCGGCACTGATATTGACAGTTGCGGCACTGATATGGATAGTTGCGGCACCGATATGGACAGTTGCGGCACCGATATGGACAGTTGCGGCACCGATATGGACAGTTGCGGCACCGACATGGACAGTTGCGTCACCGATATGGACAGTTTCGGCACTGATATGGATAGTTGCGGCACCGATATGGACAGTTGCGTCACTGATATGGATAGTTGCGGCACCGATATGGACAGTTGCGGCACCGATATGGACAGTTGCGGCACCGATATGGACAGTTGCGGCACCGATATGGACAGTTGCGGCACCGATATGGACAGTTTCGGCACTGATATGGACAGTTTCGGCACCGATATGGACAGTTGCGGCACCGATATGGACAGTTGAGGCACTCATACGAACAGTTATCCTCGTACTGATACTTTTTTGAGTATCAGTCCGAGGATGAGTTGCGGCACTGATATGGACAGTTGCGGCACTGATATGGATAGTTGCGGCCACGATATGGACAATTGCGTCACCGATATGGACAGTTGCGGCACCGACATGGACAGTTGCGTCACCGATATGGACAGTTGCGGCACCGATATGGACATTTTCGGCACTGATATTGATAGTTGGGGCACCGATATGGACAGTTGCGGCACTGATAAGGACAGTTGCGGCACTCATACGAACAGTTATCCTCGTACTGATACTTTTTGAGTATCAGTCCGAGGATGAGTTGCGGCACTGATATGGACAGTTGCGGCACTGATATGGATAGTTGCGGCCCCGATATGGACAATTGCGTCACCGATATGGACAGTTGCGGCACCGACATGGACAGTTGCGTCACCGATATGGACAGTTTCGGCACTGATATGGACAGTTGCGGCACTGATATGGATAGTTGCGGCACCGATATGGACAGTTGCGGCACCGATATGGACAGTTTCGGCACCGATATGGACAGTTGCGGCACCGATATGGACAGTTGCGGCACTGATATTGACAGTTGCAGCACTGATATGGATAGTTGCGGCACCGATATGGACAGTTGCGGCCCGATATGGACAATTGCGTCACCGATATGGACAGTTGCGGCACCGATATGGACAGTTGCGGCACCGATATGGACAGTTTCGGCACTGATATGGACAGTTTCGGCACCGATATGGACAGTTGCGGCACCGATATGGACAGTTGAGGCACTCATACGAACAGTTATCCTCGTACTGATACTTTTTTGAGTATCAGTCCGAGGATGAGTTGCGGCACTGATATGGACAGTTGCGGCACTGATATGGATAGTTGCGGCCACGATATGGACAATTGCGTCACCGATATGGACAGTTGCGGCACCGACATGGACAGTTGCGTCACCGATATGGACAGTTGCGGCACCGATATGGACATTTTCGGCACTGATATTGATAGTTGGGGCACCGATATGGACAGTTGCGGCACTGATAAGGACAGTTGCGGCACTCATACGAACAGTTATCCTCGTACTGATACTTTTTTGAGTATCAGTCCGAGGATGAGTTGCGGCACTGATATGGACAGTTGCGGCACTGATATGGATAGTTGCGGCCCCGATATGGACAATTGCGTCACCGATATGGACAGTTGCGGCACCGACATGGACAGTTGCGTCACCGATATGGACAGTTTCGGCACTGATATGGATAGTTGCGGCACCGATATGGACAGTTGCGGCACCGATATGGACAGTTGCAGCACTCATACGAACAGTTATCCTCGTACTGATACTTTTTTGACTATCATTCTGAGGATGATTTGCGGCACTGATATGGACATTTGCGCCACTGATATTGACAGTTGCGTCACTGTTATGGATAGTTGCGGCACTGATATTGACAGTTGCGGCAAAGAATATGGACAGTTGCGGCACTGATATGGACAGTTGCGGCACCGATATGGACAGTTGCGGCACTGATATGGATAGTTGCGGCACCGATATGGACAGTTGCGTCACCGATATGGACAGTTGCGGCACCGATATGGACAGTTGCGGCACCGATATGGACAGTTTCGGCACCGATATGGACAGTTGCGGCACTGATATGGACAGTTGCGGCACTGATATGGACAGTTGCGGCACTGATATGGATAGTTGCGGCCCCGATATGGACAATTGCGTCACCAATATGGACAGTTGCGGCACCGATATGGATAGTTGCGGCACTGATATGGATAGTTGCGGCACCGATATGGACAGTTGCATCACCGATATGGACAGTTGCGGCACCGATATGGACAGTTGCGGCACTGATATGGACAGTTGCGGCACCGATATGGACAGTTGCAGCACTCATACGAACAGTTATCCTCGTACTGATACTTTTTTGACTATCATTCTGAGGATGATTTGCGGCACTGATATGGACATTTGCGCCACTGATATTGACAGTTGCGGCACTCATACGAACAGTTATCCTCGTACTGATACTTTTTGAGTATCAGTCCGAGGATGAGTTGCGGCACTGATATGGACAGTTGCGGCACCGATATGGACAGTTGCAGCACTCATACGAACAGTTATCCTCGTACTGATATGACTATCATTTTGAGGATGATTTGCGGCACTGATATGGACATTTGCGGCACTGATATTGACAGTTGCGTCACCGATATGGACAGTTTCGGCACCGATATGGACAGTTGCGGCACCGATATGGACAGTTGCGGCACTGGTATGGACAGTTGCGGCACTGATATTGACAGTTGCGGCACTGATATGGATAGTTGCGGCACCGATATGGACAGTTGCGGCACCGATATGGACAGTTGCGGCACCGATATGGACAGTTGCGGCACCGACATGGACAGTTGCGTCACCGATATGGACAGTTTCGGCACTGATATGGATAGTTGCGGCACCGATATGGACAGTTGCGTCACTGATATGGATAGTTGCGGCACCGATATGGACAGTTGCGGCACCGATATGGACAGTTGCGGCACCGATATGGACAGTTGCGGAAATGGAAATAGGATGAATCTAACCTATTTCCATGGCCGAGATAAGTTTGTTCAGTCAAACAGCCGATACATATGGTTGCGGCAATGGAAATAGGATGAATCTAACCTATTTCCATGGCCGAGATAAGCTTGTTCAATCAAATAGCCGATACATACGGTATCGGCCAATATAGAGTTGCGGCACTGATATGGACAGTTGCGGCACTGATATTGACAGTTGCGGCACTGATATGGATAGTTGCGGCACCGATATGGACAGTTGCGGCACCGATATGGACAGTTGCGGCACCGATATGGACAGTTGCGGAAATGGAAATAGGATGAATCTAACCTATTTCCATGGCCGAGATAAGCTTGTTCAATCAAATAGCCGATACATACGGTATCGGCCAATATAGAGTTGCGGCACTGATATGGACAGTTGCGGCACTGATATGGATAGTTGCGGCCCCGATATGGACAATTGCGTCACCGATATGGACATTTGCGGCACTGATATTGACAGTTGCGTCACCGATATGGACAGTTTCGGCACCGATATGGACAGTTGCGGCACTGATATGGATAGTTGCGGCACCGATATGGACAGTTGCGGCACTGATATTGACAGTTGCGGCACTGATATGGATAGTTGCGGCACCGATATGGACAGTTGCGGCACCGATATGGACAGTTGCGGCACTGATATGGATAGTTGCGGCACCGATATGGACAGTTGCGGCACCGATATGGACAGTTGCGGCACCGATATGGACAGTTGCGGCACCGACATGGACAGTTGCGTCACCGATATGGACAGTTTCGGCACTGATATGGATAGTTGCGGCACCGATATGGACAGTTGCGGCACTCATACGAACAGTTATCCTCGTACTGATACTTTTTGACTATCATTCTGAGGATGATTTGCGGCACTGATATGGACATTTGCGGCACTGATATTGACAGTTGCGTCACTGTTATGGATAGTTGCGGCACTGATATTGACAGTTGCGGCAAAGAATATGGACAGTTGCGTCACCGATATGGATAGTTGCGGCACCGATATGGACAGTTGCGGCACCGATATGGACAGTTTCGGCACCGATATGGACAGTTGCGGCACCGATATGGACAGTTGCGGCACTGATATTGACAGTTGCGGCACTGATAAGGACAGTTGCGGCACTCATACGAACAGTTATCCTCGTACTGATACTTTTTTGAGTATCAGTCCGAGGATGAGTTGCGGCACTGATATGGACAGTTGCGGCACTGATATGGATAGTTGCGGCCCCGATATGGACAATTGCGTCACCGATATGGACAGTTGCGGCACCGACATGGACAGTTGCGTCACCGATATGGACAGTTTCGGCACTGATATGGATAGTTGCGGCACCGATATGGACAGTTGCGGCACCGATATGGACAGTTGCAGCACTCATACGAACAGTTATCCTCGTACTGATACTTTTTGACTATCATTCTGAGGATGATTTGCGGCACTGATATGGACATTTGCGCCACTGATATTGACAGTTGCGTCACTGTTATGGATAGTTGCGGCACTGATATTGACAGTTGCGGCAAAGAATATGGACAGTTGCGGCACTGATATGGACAGTTGCGGCACCGATATGGACAGTTGCGGCACTGATATGGATAGTTGCGGCACCGATATGGACAGTTGCGGCACTGATATGGATAGTTGCGGCACCGATATGGACAGTTGCGGCACCGATATGGACAGTTTCGGCACCGATATGGACAGTTGCGGCACCGATATGGACAGTTGCGGCACTGATATTGACAGTTGCGGCACTGATATGGATAGTTGCGGCACCGATATGGACGGTTGCGGCCCGATATGGACAATTGCGTCACCGATATGGACAGTTGCGGCACCGATATGGACAGTTGCGGCACCGATATGGACAGTTTCGGCACCGATATGGACAATTGCGTCACCGATATGGACAGTTGCGGCACCGATATGGACAGTTGCGGCACCGATATGGACAGTTTCGGCACTGATATGGACAGTTCGGCACCGATATGGACAGTTGCGGCACCGATATGGACAGTTTCGGCACCGATATGGACAGTTGCGGCACTGATATGGACATTTGCGCCACTGATATTGACAGTTGCGTCACTGTTATGGATAGTTGCGGCACTGATATTGACAGTTGCGGCAAAGAATATGGACAGTTGCGGCACTGATATGGACAGTTGCGGCACCGATATGGACAGTTGCGGCACTGATATGGATAGTTGCGGCACCGATATGGACAGTTGCGTCACCGATATGGACAGTTGCGGCACCGATATGGACAGTTGCGGCACCGATATGGACAGTTTCGGCACCGATATGGACAGTTGCGGCACTGATATGGACAGTTGCGGCACTGATATGGACAGTTGCGGCACTGATATGGATAGTTGCGGCCCCGATATGGACAATTGCGTCACCAATATGGACAGTTGCGGCACCGATATGGATAGTTGCGGCACTGATATGGATAGTTGCGGCACCGATATGGACAGTTGCATCACCGATATGGACAGTTGCGGCACCGATATGGACAGTTGCGGCACTGATATGGACAGTTGCGGCACTGATATGGATAGTTGCGGCCCCGATATGGACAATTGCGTCACCGATATGGACAGTTGCGGCACCGATATGGATAGTTGCGGCACTGATATGGATAGTTGCGGCACCGATATGGACAGTTGCGGCACCGATATGGACAGTTGAGGCACTCATACGAACAGTTATCCTCGTACTGATACTTTTTGAGTATCAGTCAGAGGATGAGTTGCGGCATTGATATGGACAGTTTCGGCACCGATATGGACAGTTGCGGTAATGTTATGGACAGTTGCGGCACTGATATGGATAGTTGCGGCACCGATATGGACAGTTGCGGCACCGATATGGACAGTTTCGGCACCGATATGGACAGTTGCGGCACCGATATGGACAGTTGCGGCACTGATATTGACAGTTGCGGCACTGATATGGATAGTTGCGGCACCGATATGGACGGTTGCGGCCCGATATGGACAATTGCGTCACCGATATGGACAGTTGCGGCACCGATATGGACAGTTGCGGCACCGATATGGACATTTTCGGCACTGATATTGATAGTTGGGGCACCGATATGGACAGTTGCGGCACCGATATGGACAGTTGAGGCACTCATACGAACAGTTATCCTCGTACTGATACTTTTTTGAGTATCAGTCCGAGGATGAGTTGCGGCACAGATATGGACAGTTGCGGCACTGATATGGATAGTTGCGGCCCCGATATGGACAATTGCGTCACCGATATGGACAGTTGCGGCACCGACATGGACAGTTGCGTCACCGATATGGACAGTTTCGGCACTGATATGGATTGTTGCGGCACCGATATGGACAGTTGCAGCACTCAAACGAACATTTATTCTCGTACTGATACTTTTTTGACTATCATTCTGAGGATGATTTGCGGCACTGATATGGACATTTGCGGCACTGATATTGACAGTTGCGTCACTGTTATGGATAGTTGCGGCACTGATATTGACAGTTGCGGCAAAGAATATGGACAGTTGCGGCACTGATATGGACAGTTGCGGCACCGATATGGACAGTTGCGTCACTGATATGGATAGTTGCGGCACCGATATGGACAGTTGCGGCACCGATATGGACAGTTGCGGCACCGATATGGACAGTTGCGAAAATGGAAATAGGATGAATCTAACCTATTTCCATGGCCGAGATAAGTTTGTTCAGTCAAACAGCCGATACATATGGTTGCGGCAATGGAAATAGGATGAATCTAACCTATTTCCATGGCCGAGATAAGCTTGTTCAATCAAATAGCCGATACATACGGTATCGGCCAATATAGAGTTGCGGCACCGATATGGATAGTTGCGGCACTGATATGGATAGTTGCGGCACCGATATGGACAGTTGCGGCACCGATATGGACAGTTGAGGCACTCATACGAACAGTTATCCTCGTACTGATACTTTTTTGAGTATCAGTCAGAGGATGAGTTGCGGCATTGATATGGACAGTTTCGGCACCGATATGGACAGTTGCGGTAATGTTATGGACAGTTGCGGCACTGATATGGATAGTTGCGGCACCGATATGGACAGTTGCGGCACCGATATGGACAGTTTCGGCACCGATATGGACAGTTGCGGCACCGATATGGACAGTTGCGGCACTGATATTGACAGTTGCGGCACTGATATGGATAGTTGCGGCACCGATATGGACGGTTGCGGCCCGATATGGACAATTGCGTCACCGATATGGACAGTTGCGGCACCGATATGGACAGTTGCGGCACCGATATGGACATTTTCGGCACTGATATTGATAGTTGGGGCACCGATATGGACAGTTGCGGCACCGATATGGACAGTTGAGGCACTCATACGAACAGTTATCCTCGTACTGATACTTTTTTGAGTATCAGTCCGAGGATGAGTTGCGGCACAGATATGGACAGTTGCGGCACCGATATGGACAGTTGCAGCACTCATACGAACAGTTATCCTCGTACTGATACTTTTTTGACTATCATTTTGAGGATGATTTGCGGCACTGATATGGACATTTGCGGCACTGATATTGACAGTTGCGTCACCGATATGGACAGTTTCGGCACCGATATGGACAGTTGCGGCACCGATATGGACAGTTGCGGCACTGGTATGGACAGTTGCGGCACTGATATTGACAGTTGCGGCACTGATATGGATAGTTGCGGCACCGATATGGACAGTTGCGGCACCGATATGGACAGTTGCGGCACCGATATGGACAGTTGCGGCACCGACATGGACAGTTGCGTCACCGATATGGACAGTTTCGGCACTGATATGGATAGTTGCGGCACCGATATGGACAGTTGCGTCACTGATATGGATAGTTGCGGCACCGATATGGACAGTTGCGGCACCGATATGGACAGTTGCGGCACCGATATGGACAGTTGCGGAAATGGAAATAGGATGAATCTAACCTATTTCCATGGCCGAGATAAGTTTGTTCAGTCAAACAGCCGATACATATGGTTGCGGCAATGGAAATAGGATGAATCTAACCTATTTCCATGGCCGAGATAAGCTTGTTCAATCAAATAGCCGATACATACGGTATCGGCCAATATAGAGTTGCGGCACTGATATGGACAGTTGCGGCACTGATATTGACAGTTGCGGCACTGATATGGATAGTTGCGGCACCGATATGGACAGTTGCGGCACCGATATGGACAGTTGCGGCACCGATATGGACAGTTGCGGAAATGGAAATAGGATGAATCTAACCTATTTCCATGGCCGAGATAAGCTTGTTCAATCAAATAGCCGATACATACGGTATCGGCCAATATAGAGTTGCGGCACTGATATGGACAGTTGCGGCACTGATATGGATAGTTGCGGCCCCGATATGGACAATTGCGTCACCGATATGGACATTTGCGGCACTGATATTGACAGTTGCGTCACCGATATGGACAGTTTCGGCACCGATATGGACAGTTGCGGCACTGATATGGATAGTTGCGGCACCGATATGGACAGTTGCGGCACTGATATTGACAGTTGCGGCACTGATATGGATAGTTGCGGCACCGATATGGACAGTTGCGGCACCGATATGGACAGTTGCGGCACTGATATGGATAGTTGCGGCACCGATATGGACAGTTGCGGCACCGATATGGACAGTTGCGGCACCGATATGGACAGTTGCGGCACCGACATGGACAGTTGCGTCACCGATATGGACAGTTTCGGCACTGATATGGATAGTTGCGGCACCGATATGGACAGTTGCGGCACTCATACGAACAGTTATCCTCGTACTGATACTTTTTTGACTATCATTCTGAGGATGATTTGCGGCACTGATATGGACATTTGCGGCACTGATATTGACAGTTGCGTCACTGTTATGGATAGTTGCGGCACTGATATTGACAGTTGCGGCAAAGAATATGGACAGTTGCGTCACCGATATGGATAGTTGCGGCACCGATATGGACAGTTGCGGCACCGATATGGACAGTTTCGGCACCGATATGGACAGTTGCGGCACCGATATGGACAGTTGCGGCACTGATATTGACAGTTGCGGCACTGATAAGGACAGTTGCGGCACTCATACGAACAGTTATCCTCGTACTGATACTTTTTGAGTATCAGTCCGAGGATGAGTTGCGGCACTGATATGGACAGTTGCGGCACTGATATGGATAGTTGCGGCCCCGATATGGACAATTGCGTCACCGATATGGACAGTTGCGGCACCGACATGGACAGTTGCGTCACCGATATGGACAGTTTCGGCACTGATATGGATAGTTGCGGCACCGATATGGACAGTTGCGGCACCGATATGGACAGTTGCAGCACTCATACGAACAGTTATCCTCGTACTGATACTTTTTTGACTATCATTCTGAGGATGATTTGCGGCACTGATATGGACATTTGCGCCACTGATATTGACAGTTGCGTCACTGTTATGGATAGTTGCGGCACTGATATTGACAGTTGCGGCAAAGAATATGGACAGTTGCGGCACTGATATGGACAGTTGCGGCACCGATATGGACAGTTGCGGCACTGATATGGATAGTTGCGGCACCGATATGGACAGTTGCGGCACTGATATGGATAGTTGCGGCACCGATATGGACAGTTGCGGCACCGATATGGACAGTTTCGGCACCGATATGGACAGTTGCGGCACCGATATGGACAGTTGCGGCACTGATATTGACAGTTGCGGCACTGATATGGATAGTTGCGGCACCGATATGGACGGTTGCGGCCCGATATGGACAATTGCGTCACCGATATGGACAGTTGCGGCACCGATATGGACAGTTGCGGCACCGATATGGACAGTTTCGGCACCGATATGGACAATTGCGTCACCGATATGGACAGTTGCGGCACCGATATGGACAGTTGCGGCACCGATATGGACAGTTTCGGCACTGATATGGACAGTTCGGCACCGATATGGACAGTTGCGGCACCGATATGGACAGTTTCGGCACCGATATGGACAGTTGCGGCACTGATATGGACATTTGCGCCACTGATATTGACAGTTGCGTCACTGTTATGGATAGTTGCGGCACTGATATTGACAGTTGCGGCAAAGAATATGGACAGTTGCGGCACTGATATGGACAGTTGCGGCACCGATATGGACAGTTGCGGCACTGATATGGATAGTTGCGGCACCGATATGGACAGTTGCGTCACCGATATGGACAGTTGCGGCACCGATATGGACAGTTGCGGCACCGATATGGACAGTTTCGGCACCGATATGGACAGTTGCGGCACTGATATGGACAGTTGCGGCACTGATATGGACAGTTGCGGCACTGATATGGATAGTTGCGGCCCCGATATGGACAATTGCGTCACCAATATGGACAGTTGCGGCACCGATATGGATAGTTGCGGCACTGATATGGATAGTTGCGGCACCGATATGGACAGTTGCATCACCGATATGGACAGTTGCGGCACCGATATGGACAGTTGCGGCACTGATATGGACAGTTGCGGCACTGATATGGATAGTTGCGGCCCCGATATGGACAATTGCGTCACCGATATGGACAGTTGCGGCACCGATATGGATAGTTGCGGCACTGATATGGATAGTTGCGGCACCGATATGGACAGTTGCGGCACCGATATGGACAGTTGAGGCACTCATACGAACAGTTATCCTCGTACTGATACTTTTTTGAGTATCAGTCAGAGGATGAGTTGCGGCATTGATATGGACAGTTTCGGCACCGATATGGACAGTTGCGGTAATGTTATGGACAGTTGCGGCACTGATATGGATAGTTGCGGCACCGATATGGACAGTTGCGGCACCGATATGGACAGTTTCGGCACCGATATGGACAGTTGCGGCACCGATATGGACAGTTGCGGCACTGATATTGACAGTTGCGGCACTGATATGGATAGTTGCGGCACCGATATGGACGGTTGCGGCCCGATATGGACAATTGCGTCACCGATATGGACAGTTGCGGCACCGATATGGACAGTTGCGGCACCGATATGGACATTTTCGGCACTGATATTGATAGTTGGGGCACCGATATGGACAGTTGCGGCACCGATATGGACAGTTGAGGCACTCATACGAACAGTTATCCTCGTACTGATACTTTTTTGAGTATCAGTCCGAGGATGAGTTACGGCACAGATATGGACAGTTGCGGCACTGATATGGATAGTTGCGGCCCCGATATGGACAATTGCGTCACCGATATGGACAGTTGCGGCACCGACATGGACAGTTGCGTCACCGATATGGACAGTTTCGGCACTGATATGGATTGTTGCGGCACCGATATGGACAGTTGCAGCACTCAAACGAACATTTATTCTCGTACTGATACTTTTTTGACTATCATTCTGAGGATGATTTGCGGCACTGATATGGACATTTGCGGCACTGATATTGACAGTTGCGTCACTGTTATGGATAGTTGCGGCACTGATATTGACAGTTGCGGCAAAGAATATGGACAGTTGCGGCACTGATATGGACAGTTGCGGCACCGATATGGACAGTTGCGTCACTGATATGGATAGTTGCGGCACCGATATGGACAGTTGCGGCACCGATATGGACAGTTGCGGCACCGATATGGACAGTTGCGAAAATGGAAATAGGATGAATCTAACCTATTTCCATGGCCGAGATAAGTTTGTTCAGTCAAACAGCCGATACATATGGTTGCGGCAATGGAAATAGGATGAATCTAACCTATTTCCATGGCCGAGATAAGCTTGTTCAATCAAATAGCCGATACATACGGTATCGGCCAATATAGAGTTGCGGCACCGATATGGATAGTTGCGGCACTGATATGGATAGTTGCGGCACCGATATGGACAGTTGCGGCACCGATATGGACAGTTGAGGCACTCATACGAACAGTTATCCTCGTACTGATACTTTTTTGAGTATCAGTCAGAGGATGAGTTGCGGCATTGATATGGACAGTTTCGGCACCGATATGGACAGTTGCGGTAATGTTATGGACAGTTGCGGCACTGATATGGATAGTTGCGGCACCGATATGGACAGTTGCGGCACCGATATGGACAGTTTCGGCACCGATATGGACAGTTGCGGCACCGATATGGACAGTTGCGGCACTGATATTGACAGTTGCGGCACTGATATGGATAGTTGCGGCACCGATATGGACGGTTGCGGCCCGATATGGACAATTGCGTCACCGATATGGACAGTTGCGGCACCGATATGGACAGTTGCGGCACCGATATGGACATTTTCGGCACTGATATTGATAGTTGGGGCACCGATATGGACAGTTGCGGCACCGATATGGACAGTTGAGGCACTCATACGAACAGTTATCCTCGTACTGATACTTTTTTGAGTATCAGTCCGAGGATGAGTTGCGGCACAGATATGGACAGTTGCGGCACTGATATGGATAGTTGCGGCCCCGATATGGACAATTGCGTCACCGATATGGACAGTTGCGGCACCGACATGGACAGTTGCGTCACCGATATGGACAGTTTCGGCACTGATATGGATAGTTGCGGCACCGATATGGACAGTTGCAGCACTCAAACGAACATTTATTCTCGTACTGATACTTTTTTGACTATCATTCTGAGGATGATTTCGGCACTGATATGGACATTTGCGGCACTGATATTGACAGTTGCGTCACTGTTATGGATAGTTGCGGCACTGATATTGACAGTTGCGGCAAAGAATATGGACAGTTGCGGCACTGATATGGACAGTTGCGGCACCGATATGGACAGTTGCGTCACTGATATGGATAGTTGCGGCACCGATATGGACAGTTGCGGCACCGATATGGACAGTTGCGGCACCGATATGGACAGTTGCGAAAATGGAAATAGGATTAATCTAACCTATTTCCATGGCCGAGATAAGTTTGTTCAGTCAAACAGCCGATACATATGGTTGCGGCAATGGAAATAGGATGAATCTAACCTATTTCCATGGCCGAGATAAGCTTGTTCAATCAAATAGCCGATACATACGGTATCGGCCAATATAGAGTTGCGGCACAGATATGGACAGTTGCGGCACTGATATTGACAGTTGCGGCACTGATATGGATAGTTGCGGCACCGATATGGACAGTTGCGGCACCGATATGGACAGTTGCGGCACCGATATGGACAGTTGCGGAAATGGAAATAGGATGAATCTAACCTATTTCCATGGCCGAGATAAGCTTGTTCAATCAAATAGCCGATACATACGGTATCGGCCAATATAGAGTTGCGGCACTGATATGGACAGTTGCGGCACTGATATGGATAGTTGCGGCCCCGATATGGACAATTGCGTCACCGATATGGACAGTTGCGGCACCGATATGGACAGTTGCGGCACCGATATGGACAGTTTCGGCACCGATATGGACAGTTGCGGCACTGATATGGATAGTTGCGGCACCGATATGGACAGTTGCGGCACCGATATGGACAGTTTCGGCACCGATATGGACAGTTGCGGCACCGATATGGACAGTTGCGGCACTGATATTGACAGTTGCAGCACTGATATGGATAGTTGCGGCACCGATATGGACAGTTGCGGCCCGATATGGACAATTGCGTCACCGATATGGACAGTTGCGGCACCGATATGGACAGTTGCGGCACCGATATGGACAGTTTCGGCACTGATATGGACAGTTTCGGCACCGATATGGACAGTTGCGGCACCGATATGGACAGTTGAGGCACTCATACGAACAGTTATCCTCGTACTGATACTTTTTTGAGTATCAGTCCGAGGATGAGTTGCGGCACTGATATGGACAGTTGCGGCACTGATATGGATAGTTGCGGCCCCGATATGGACAATTGCGTCACCGATATGGACAGTTGCGGCACCGACATGGACAGTTGCGTCACCGATATGGACAGTTGCGGCACCGATATGGACATTTTCGGCACTGATATTGATAGTTGGGGCACCGATATGGACAGTTGCGGCACTGATAAGGACAGTTGCGGCACTCATACGAACAGTTATCCTCGTACTGATACTTTTTTGAGTATCAGTCCGAGGATGAGTTGCGGCACTGATATGGACAGTTGCGGCACTGATATGGATAGTTGCGGCCCCGATATGGACAATTGCGTCACCGATATGGACAGTTGCGGCACCGACATGGACAGTTGCGTCACCGATATGGACAGTTTCGGCACTGATATGGATAGTTGCGGCACCGATATGGACAGTTGCGGCACCGATATGGACAGTTGCAGCACTCATACGAACAGTTATCCTCGTACTGATACTTTTTTGACTATCATTCTGAGGATGATTTGCGGCACTGATATGGACATTTGCGCCACTGATATTGACAGTTGCGTCACTGTTATGGATAGTTGCGGCACTGATATTGACAGTTGCGGCAAAGAATATGGACAGTTGCGGCACTGATATGGACAGTTGCGGCACCGATATGGACAGTTGCGGCACTGATATGGATAGTTGCGGCACCGATATGGACAGTTGCGTCACCGATATGGACAGTTGCGGCACCGATATGGACAGTTGCGGCACCGATATGGACAGTTTCGGCACCGATATGGACAGTTGCGGCACTGATATGGACAGTTGCGGCACTGATATGGACAGTTGCGGCACTGATATGGATAGTTGCGGCCCCGATATGGACAATTGCGTCACCAATATGGACAGTTGCGGCACCGATATGGATAGTTGCGGCACTGATATGGATAGTTGCGGCACCGATATGGACAGTTGCATCACCGATATGGACAGTTGCGGCACCGATATGGACAGTTGCGGCACTGATATGGACAGTTGCGGCACTGATATGGATAGTTGCGGCCCCGATATGGACAATTGCGTCACCGATATGGACAGTTGCGGCACCGATATGGATAGTTGCGGCACTGATATGGATAGTTGCGGCACCGATATGGACAGTTGCGGCACCGATATAGTCAGTTGAGGCACTCATACGAACAGTTATCCTCGTACTGATACTTTTTTGAGTATCAGTCCGAGGATGAGTTGCGGCATTGATATGGACAGTTTCGGCACCGATATGGACAGTTGCGGTAATGTTATGGACAGTTGCGGCACTGATATGGATAGTTGCGGCACCGATATGGACAGTTGCGGCACCGATATGGACAGTTTCGGCACCGATATGGACAGTTGCGGCACCGATATGGACAGTTGCGGCACTGATATTGACAGTTGCGGCACTGATATGGATAGTTGCGGCACCGATATGGACGGTTGCGGCCCGATATGGACAATTGCGTCACCGATATGGACAGTTGCGGCACCGATATGGACAGTTGCGGCACCGATATGGACATTTTCGGCACTGATATTGATATTTGGGGCACCGATATGGACAGTTGCGGCACCGATATGGACAGTTGAGGCACTCATACGAACAGTTATCCTCGTACTGATACTTTTTTGAGTATCAGTCCGAGGATGAGTTGCGGCACTGATATGGACAGTTGCGGCACTGATATGGATAGTTGCGGCCCCGATATGGACAATTGCGTCACCGATATGGACAGTTGCGGCACCGACATGGACAGTTGCGTCACCGATATGGACAGTTTCGGCACTGATATGGATAGTTGCGGCACCGATATGGACAGTTGCAGCACTCAAACGAACATTTATTCTCGTACTGATACTTTTTTGACTATCATTCTGAGGATGATTTGCGGCACTGATATGGACATTTGCGGCACTGATATTGACAGTTGCGTCACTGTTATGGATAGTTGCGGCACTGATATTGACAGTTGCGGCAAAGAATATGGACAGTTGCGGCACTGATATGGACAGTTGCGGCACCGATATGGACAGTTGCGGCACCGATATGGACAGTTGAGGCACTCATACGAACAGTTATCCTCGTACTGATACTTTTTTGAGTATCAGTCCGAGGATGAGTTGCGGCACTGATATGGACAGTTGCGGCACTGATATGGATAGTTGCGGCCCCGATATGGACAATTGCGTCACCGATATGGACAGTTGCGGCACCGACATGGACAGTTGCGTCACCGATATGGACAGTTGCGGCACCGATATGGACATTTTCGGCACTGATATTGATAGTTGGGGCACCGATATGTACAGTTGCGGCACTGATAAGGACAGTTGCGGCACTCATACGAACAGTTATCCTCGTACTGATACTTTTTTGAGTATCAGTCCGAGGATGAGTTGCGGCACTGATATGGACAGTTGCGGCACTGATATGGATAGTTGCGGCCCCGATATGGACAATTGCGTCACCGATATGGACAGTTGCGGCACCGACATGGACAGTTGCGTCACCGATATGGACAGTTTCGGCACTGATATGGATAGTTGCGGCACCGATATGGACAGTTGCGGCACCGATATGGACAGTTGCAGCACTCATACGAACAGTTATCCTCGTACTGATACTTTTTTGACTATCATTCTGAGGATGATTTGCGGCACTGATATGGACATTTGCGCCACTGATATTGACAGTTGCGTCACTGTTATGGATAGTTGCGGCACTGATATTGACAGTTGCGGCAAAGAATATGGACAGTTGCGGCACTGATATGGACAGTTGCGGCACCGATATGGACAGTTGCGGCACTGATATGGATAGTTGCGGCACCGATATGGACAGTTGCGTCACCGATATGGACAGTTGCGGCACCGATATGGACAGTTGCGGCACCGATATGGACAGTTTCGGCACCGATATGGACAGTTGCGGCACTGATATGGACAGTTGCGGCACTGATATGGACAGTTGCGGCACTGATATGGATAGTTGCGGCCCCGATATGGACAATTGCGTCACCAATATGGACAGTTGCGGCACCGATATGGATAGTTGCGGCACTGATATGGATAGTTGCGGCACCGATATGGACAGTTGCATCACCGATATGGACAGTTGCGGCACCGATATGGACAGTTGCGGCACTGATATGGACAGTTGCGGCACTGATATGGATAGTTGCGGCCCCGATATGGACAATTGCGTCACCGATATGGACAGTTGCATCACCGATATGGACAGTTGCGGCACCGATATGGATAGTTGCGGCACTGATATGGATAGTTGCGGCACCGATATGGACAGTTGCGGCACCGATATAGTCAGTTGAGGCACTCATACGAACAGTTATCCTCGTACTGATACTTTTTTGAGTATCAGTCCGAGGATGAGTTGCGGCATTGATATGGACAGTTTCGGCACCGATATGGACAGTTGCGGTAATGTTATGGACAGTTGCGGCACTGATATGGATAGTTGCGGCACCGATATGGACAGTTGCGGCACCGATATGGACAGTTTCGGCACCGATATGGACAGTTGCGGCACCGATATGGACAGTTGCGGCACTGATATTGACAGTTGCGGCACTGATATGGATAGTTGCGGCACCGATATGGACGGTTGCGGCCCGATATGGACAATTGCGTCACCGATATGGACAGTTGCGGCACCGATATGGACAGTTGCGGCACCGATATGGACAGTTTCGGCACCGATATGGACAATTGCGTCACCGATATGGACAGTTGCGGCACCGATATGGACAGTTGCGGCACCGATATGGACAGTTTCGTCACTGATATGGACAGTTCGGCACCGATATGGACAGTTGCGGCACCGATATGGACAGTTTCGGCACCGATATGGACAGTTGCGGCACTGATATGGATAGTTGCGGCACCGATATGGACAGTTGCGGCACCGATATGGACAGTTTCGGCACCGATATGGACAGTTGCGGCACCGATATGGATAGTTGCGGCACTGATATTGACAGTTGCGGCACTGATATGGATAGTTGCGGCACCGATATGGACGGTTGCGGCCCGATATGGACAATTGCGTCACCGATATGGACAGTTGCGGCACCGATATGGACAGTTGCGGCACCGATATGGACAGTTTCGGCACTGATATGGACAGTTCGGCACCGATATGGACAGTTGCGGCACCGATATGGACAGTTGAGGCACTCATACGAACAGTTATCCTCGTACTGATACTTTTTTGAGTATCAGTCCGAGGATGAGTTGCGGCACTGATATGGACAGTTGCGGCACTGATATGGATAGTTGCGGCCCCGATATGGACAATTGCGTCACCGATATGGACAGTTGCGGCACCGACATGGACAGTTGCGTCACCGATATGGACAGTTTCGGCACTGATATGGATAGTTGCGGCACCGATATGGACAGTTGCAGCACTCAAACGAACATTTATTCTCGTACTGATACTTTTTTGACTATCATTCTGAGGATGATTTGCGGCACTGATATGGACATTTGCGGCACTGATATTGACAGTTGCGTCACTGTTATGGATAGTTGCGGCACTGATATTGACAGTTGCGGCAAAGAATATGGACAGTTGCGGCACTGATATGGACAGTTGCGGCACCGATATGGACAGTTGCGTCACTGATATGAATAGTTGCGGCACCGATATGGACAGTTGCGGCACCGATATGGACAGTTGCGGCACCGATATGGACAGTTGCGGAAATGGAAATAGGATGAATCTAACCTATTTCCATGGCCGAGATAAGTTTGTTCAGTCAAACAGCCGATACATATGGTTGCGGCAATGGAAATAGGATGAATCTAACCTATTTCCATGGCCGAGATAAGCTTGTTCAATCAAATAGCCGATACATACGGTATCGGCCAATATAGAGTTGCGGCACTGATATGGACAGTTGCGGCACTGATATTGACAGTTGCGGCACTGATATGGATAGTTGCGGCACCGATATGGACAGTTGCGGCACCGATATGGACAGTTGCGGCACCGATATGGACAGTTGCGGAAATGGAAATAGGATGAATCTAACCTATTTCCATGGCCGAGATAAGTTTGTTCAGTCAAACAGCCGATACATATGGTTGCGGCAATGGAAATAGGATGAATCTAACCTATTTCCATGGCCGAGATAAACTTGTTCATTCAAATAGCCGATACATACGGTATCGGCCAATATAGAGTTGCGGCACTGATATGGATAGTTGCGGCACCGATATGGACAGTTGCGGCACCGATATGGACAGTTGCGGCAATGGAAATAGGATGAATCTAACCTATTTCCATGGCCGAGATAAGTTTGTTCAGTCAAACAGCCGAAACATATGGTTGCGGCAATGGAAATAGGATGAATCTAACCTATTTCCATGGCCGAGATAAGCTTGTTCAATCAAATAGCCGATACATACGGTATCGGCCAATATAGAGTTGCGGCACTGATATGGACAGTTGCGGCACTGATATGGATAGTTGCGGCACCGATATGGACGGTTGCGGCCCGATATGGACAGTTGCGGCACTGATATGGATGGTTGCGGCCCCGATATGGACAATTGCGTCACCGATATGGACAGTTGCGGCACCGATATGGACAGTTGCGGCACCGATATGGACAGTTTCGGTACTGATATGGATAGTTGCGGCACCGATATGGACAGTTGCGGCACCGATATGGACAGTTGCGGCACCGACATGGACAGTTGCGTCACCGATATGGACAGTTTCGGCACTGATATGGATAGTTGCGGCACCGATATGGACAGTTGCGGCACTCATACGAACAGTTATCCTCGTACTGATACTTTTTTGACTATCATTCTGAGGATGATTTGCGGCACTGATATGGACATTTGCGGCACTGATATTGACAGTTGCGTCACTGTTATGGATAGTTGCGGCACTGATATTGACAGTTGCGGCAAAGAATATGGACAGTTGCGGCACTGATATGGACAGTTGCGGCACCGATATGGACAGTTGCGGCACTGATATGGATAGTTGCGGCACCGATATGGACAGTTGCGTCACCGATATGGACAGTTGCGGCACCGATATGGACAGTTGCGGCACTGATATGGACAGTTGCGGCACTGATATGGACAGTTGCGGCACTGATATGGATAGTTGCGGCCCCGATATGGACAATTGCGTCACCGATATGGACAGTTGCGGCACCGATATGGATAGTTGCGGCACCGATATGGATAGTTGCGGCACTGATATTGACAGTTGCGGCAAAGATTATGGCCAGTTGCGGCACTGATATGGACAGTTGCGGCACCGATATGGACAGTTGCGTTACTGATATGGATAGTTGCGGCACCGATATGGACAGTTGCGGCACCGATATGGACAGTTGCGGCACCGATATGGACAGTTGCGGAAATGGAAATAGGATGAATCTAACCTATTTCCATGGCCGAGATAAGTTTGTTCAGTCAAACAGCCGATACATATGGTTGCGGCAATGGAAATAGGATGAATCTAACCTATTTCCATGGCCGAGATAAGCTTGTTCAATCAAATAGCCGATACATACGGTATCGGCCAATATAGAGTTGCGGCACTGATATGGACAGTTGCGGCACTGATATTGACAGTTGCGGCACTGATATGGATAGTTGCGGCACCGATATGGACAGTTGCGGCACCGATATGGACAGTTGCGGCACCGATATGGACAGTTGCGGAAATGGAAATAGGATGAATCTAACCTATTTCCATGGCCGAGATAAGTTTGTTCAGTCAAACAGCCGATACATATGGTTGCGGCAATGGAAATAGGATGAATCTAACCTATTTCCATGGCCGAGATAAACTTGTTCATTCAAATAGCCGATACATACGGTATCGGCCAATATAGAGTTGCGGCACTGATATGGATAGTTGCGGCACCGATATGGACAGTTGCGGCACCGATATGGACAGTTGCGGCAATGGAAATAGGATGAATCTAACCTATTTCCATGGCCGAGATAAGTTTGTTCAGTCAAACAGCCGATACATATGAGTTGCGGCAATGGAAATAGGATGAATCTAACCTATTTCCATGGCCGAGATAAGCTTGTTCAATCAAATAGCCGATACATACGGTATCGGCCAATATAGAGTTGCGGCACTGATATGGACAGTTGCGGCACTGATATTGACAGTTGCGGCACTGATATGGATAGTTGCGGCACCGATATGGACGGTTGCGGCCCGATATGGACAGTTGCGGCACTGATATGGATGGTTGCGGCCCCGATATGGACAATTGCGTCACCGATATGGACAGTTGCGGCACCGATATGGACAGTTGCGGCACCGATATGGACAGTTGCGGCACTGATATGGACAGTTGCGGCACTGATATGGATAGTTGCGGCCCCGATATGGACAATTGCGTCACCGATATGGACAGTTGCGGCACCGATATGGATAGTTGCGGCACCGATATGGATAGTTGCGGCACTGATATTGACAGTTGCGGCAAAGATTATGGCCAGTTGCGGCACTGATATGGACAGTTGCGGCACCGATATGGACAGTTGCGTTACTGATATGGATAGTTGCGGCACCGATATGGACAGTTGCGGCACCGATATGGACAGTTGCGGCACCGATATGGACAGTTGCGGAAATGGAAATAGGATGAATCTAACCTATTTCCATGGCCGAGATAAGTTTGTTCAGTCAAACAGCCGATACATATGGTTGCGGCAATGGAAATAGGATGAATCTAACCTATTTCCATGGCCGAGATAAGCTTGTTCAATCAAATAGCCGATACATACGGTATCGGCCAATATAGAGTTGCGGCACTGATATGGACAGTTGCGGCACTGATATTGACAGTTGCGGCACTGATATGGATAGTTGCGGCACCGATATTGACAGTTGCGGCACCGATATGGACAGTTGCGGCACCGATATAGACAGTTGCGGCACCGATATGGACAGTTGCGGAAATGGAAATAGGATGAATCTAACCTATTTCCATGGCCGAGATAAGTTTGTTCAGTCAAACAGCCGATACATATGGTTGCGGCAATGGAAATAGGATGAATCTAACCTATTTCCATGGCCGAGATAAACTTGTTCATTCAAATAGCCGATACATACGGTATCGGCCAATATAGAGTTGCGGCACTGATATGGGATAGTTGCGGCACCGATATGGACAGTTGCGGCACCGATATGGACAGTTGCGGCAATGGAAATAGGATGAATCTAACCTATTTCCATGGCCGAGATAAGTTTGTTCAGTCAAACAGCCGATACATATGAAAGTTGCGGCAATGGAAATAGGATGAATCTAACCTATTTCCATGGCCGAGATAAGCTTGTTCAATCAAATAGCCGATACATACGGTATCGGCCAATATAGAGTTGCGGCACTGATATGGACAGTTGCGGCACTGATATTGACAGTTGCGGCACTGATATGGATAGTTGCGGCACCGATATGGACGGTTGCGGCCCGATATGGACTGTTGCGGCACTGATATGGATGGTTGCGGCCCCGATATGGACAATTGCGTCACCGATATGGACAGTTGCGGCACCGATATGGACAGTTGCGGCACCGATATGGACAGTTTCGGTACTGATATGGATAGTTGCGGCACCGATATGGACAGTTGCGGCACCGATATGGACAGTTGCGGCACCGACATGGACAGTTGCGTCACCGATATGGACAGTTTCGGCACTGATATGGATAGTTGCGGCACCGATATGGACAGTTGCGGCACTCATACGAACAGTTATCCTCGTACTGATACTTTTTTGACTATCATTCTGAGGATGATTTGCGGCACTGATATGGACATTTGCGGCACTGATATTGACAGTTGCGTCACTGTTATGGATAGTTGCGGCACTGATATTGACAGTTGCGGCAAAGAATATGGACAGTTGCGGCACTGATATGGACAGTTGCGGCACCGATATGGACAGTTGCGGCACTGATATGGATAGTTGCGGCACCGATATGGACAGTTGCGTCACCGATATGGACAGTTGCGGCACCGATATGGACAGTTGCGGCACTGATATGGACAGTTGCGGCACTGATATGGACAGTTGCGGCACTGATATGGATAGTTGCGGCCCCGATATGGACAATTGCGTCACCGATATGGACAGTTGCGGCACCGATATGGATAGTTGCGGCACCGATATGGATAGTTGCGGCACCGATATGGACAGTTGCGGCACTGATATTGACAGTTGCGGCACTGATATGGATAGTTGCGGCACCGATATGGACAGTTGCGGCACCGATATGGACAGTTGCGGCACCGATATGGACAGTTGCGGAAATGGAAATAGGATGAATCTAACCTATTTCCATGGCCGAGATAAGTTTGTTCAGTCAAACAGCCGATACATATGGTTGCGGCAATGGAAATAGGATGAATCTAACCTATTTCCATGGCCGAGATAAACTTGTTCATTCAAATAGCCGATACATACGGTATCGGCCAATATAGAGTTGCGGCACTGATATGGATAGTTGCGGCACCGATATGGACAGTTGCGGCACCGATATGGACAGTTGCGGCAATGGAAATAGGATGAATCTAACCTATTTCCATGGCCGAGATAAGTTTGTTCAGTCAAACAGCCGATACATATGGTTGCGGCAATGGAAATAGGATGAATCTAACCTATTTCCATGGCCGAGATAAACTTGTTCATTCAAATTGCCGATACATACGGTATCGGCCAATATAGAGTTGCGGCACTGATATGGACAGTTGCGGCACTGATATTGACAGTTGCGGCACTGATATGGATAGTTGCGGCACCGATATGGACAGTTGCGGCACCGATATGGACAGTTGCGGCACCGATATGGACAGTTGCGGCACCGATATGGACAGTTGCGGAAATGAAAATAGGATGAATCTAACCTATTTCCATGGCCGAGATAAGTTTGTTCAGTCAAACAGCCGATACATATGAGTTGCGGCAATGGAAATAGGATGAATCTAACCTATTTCCATGGCCGAGATAAACTTGTTCATTCAAATAGCCGATACATACGGTATCGGCCAATATAGAGTTGCGGCACTGATATGGATAGTTGCGGCACCGATATGGACAGTTGCGGCACCGATATGGACAGTTGCGTCACTGTTATGGATAGTTGCGGCACTGATATTGACAGTTGCGGCAAAGAATATGGACAGTTGCGGCACTGATATGGACAGTTGCGGCACCGATATGGACAGTTGCGGCACTGATATGGATAGTTGCGGCACCGATATGGACAGTTGCGTCACCGATATGGACAGTTGCGGCACCGATATGGACAGTTGCGGCACCGATATGGACAGTTTCGGCACTGATATGGACAGTTGCGGCACTGATATTGACAGTTGCGGCACTGATATGGATAGTTGCGGCCCCGATATGGACAATTGCGTCACCGATATGGACAGTTGCGGCACCGATATGGATAGTTTTGGCACTGATATGGATAGTTGCGGCACCGATATGGACAGTTGCGGCACCGATATGGACAGTTTCGGCACCGATATGGACAGTTGCGGCACCGATATGGACAGTTGCGGCACTGATATTGACAGTTGCGGCACTGATAAGGACAGTTGCGGCACTCATACGAACAGTTATCCTCGTACTGATACTTTTTGAGTATCAGTCCGAGGATGAGTTGCGGCACTGATATGGACAGTTGCGGCACTGATATGGATAGTTGCGGCCCCGATATGGACAATTGCGTCACCGATATGGACAGTTGCGGCACCGATATGGACAGTTGCGTCACCGATATGGACAGTTGCGGCACCGATATGGACAGTTGCGGCACCGATATGGACAGTTTCGGCACTGATATGGACAGTTGCGGCACTGATATGGACAGTTGCGGCACTGATATGGATAGTTGCGGCCCCGATATGGACAATTGCGTCACCGATATGGACAGTTGCGGCACCGATATGGATAGTTTTGGCACTGATATGGATAGTTGCGGCACCGATATGGACAGTTGCGGCACCGATATGGACAGTTTCGGCACCGATATGGACAGTTGCGGCACCGATATGGACAGTTGCGGCACTGATATTGACAGTTGCGGCACTGATAAGGACAGTTGCGGCACTCATACGAACAGTTATCCTCGTACTGATACTTTTGAGTATCAGTCCGAGGATGAGTTGCGGCACTGATATGGACAGTTGCGGCACTGATATGGATAGTTGCGGCCCCGATATGGACAATTGCGTCACCGATATGGACAGTTGCGGCACCGACATGGACAGTTGCGTCACCGATATGGACAGTTTCGGCACTGATATGGATAGTTGCGGCACCGATATGGACAGTTGCGGCACCGATATGGACAGTTGCAGCACTCATACGAACAGTTATCCTCGTACTGATACTTTTTTGACTATCATTCTGAGGATGATTTGCGGCACTGATATGGACATTTGCGCCACTGATATTGACAGTTGCGTCACTGTTATGGATAGTTGCGGCACCGATATGGACAGTTGCGGCACCGATATGGACAGTTTCGGCACCGATATGGACAGTTGCGGCACTGATATGGACAGTTGCGGCACTGATATGGACAGTTGCGGCACTGATATGGATAGTTGCGGCCCCGATATGGACAATTGCGTCACCAATATGGACAGTTGCGGCACCGATATGGATAGTTGCGGCACTGATATGGATAGTTGCGGCACCGATATGGACAGTTGCATCACCGATATGGACAGTTGCGGCACCGATATGGACAGTTGCGGCACTGATATGGACAGTTGCGGCACTGATATGGATAGTTGCGGCCCCGATATGGACAATTGCGTCACCGATATGGACAGTTGCGGCACCGATATGGATAGTTGCGGCACCGATATGGACAGTTGCGGCACCGATATGGACAGTTGCGGCACCGATATGGATCAGTTGCGGCAATGGAAATAGGATGAATCTAACCTATTTCCATGGCCGAGATAAGTTTGTTCAGTCAAACAGCCGATACATATGAGTTGCGGCAATGGAAATAGGATGAATCTAACCTATTTCCATGGCCGAGATAAACTTGTTCATTCAAATTGCCGATACATACGGTATCGGCCAATATAGAGTTGCGGCACTGATATGGACAGTTGCGGCACTGATATTGACAGTTGCGGCACTGATATGGATAGTTGCGGCACCGATATGGACAGTTGCGGCACCGATATGGACAGTTGCGGCACCGATATGGACAGTTGCGGCACCGATATGGACAGTTGCGGAAATGAAAATAGGATGAATCTAACCTATTTCCATGGCCGAGATAAGTTTGTTCAGTCAAACAGCCGATACATATGGTTGCGGCAATGGAAATAGGATGAATCTAACCCTATTTCCATGGCCGAGATAAACTTGTTCATTCAAATAGCCGATACATACGGTATCGGCCAATATAGAGTTGCGGCACTGATATGGATAGTTGCGGCACCGATATGGACAGTTGCGGCACCGATATGGACAGTTGCGTCACTGTTATGGATAGTTGCGGCACTGATATTGACAGTTGCGGCAAAGAATATGGACAGTTGCGGCACTGATATGGACAGTTGCGGCACCGATATGGACAGTTGCGGCACTGATATGGATAGTTGCGGCACCGATATGGACAGTTGCGTCACCGATATGGACAGTTGCGGCACCGATATGGACAGTTGCGGCACCGATATGGACAGTTTCGGCACTGATATGGACAGTTGCGGCACTGATATTGACAGTTGCGGCACTGATATGGATAGTTGCGGCCCCGATATGGACAATTGCGTCACCGATATGGACAGTTGCGGCACCGATATGGATAGTTTTGGCACTGATATGGATAGTTGCGGCACCGATATGGACAGTTGCGGCACCGATATGGACAGTTTCGGCACCGATATGGACAGTTGCGGCACCGATATGGACAGTTGCGGCACTGATATTGACAGTTGCGGCACTGATAAGGACAGTTGCGGCACTCATACGAACAGTTATCCTCGTACTGATACTTTTTTGAGTATCAGTCCGAGGATGAGTTGCGGCACTGATATGGACAGTTGCGGCACTGATATGGATAGTTGCGGCCCCGATATGGACAATTGCGTCACCGATATGGACAGTTGCGGCACCGATATGGACAGTTGCGTCACCGATATGGACAGTTGCGGCACCGATATGGACAGTTGCGGCACCGATATGGACAGTTTCGGCACTGATATGGACAGTTGCGGCACTGATATGGACAGTTGCGGCACTGATATGGATAGTTGCGGCCCCGATATGGACAATTGCGTCACCGATATGGACAGTTGCGGCACCGATATGGATAGTTTTGGCACTGATATGGATAGTTGCGGCACCGATATGGACAGTTGCGGCACCGATATGGACAGTTTCGGCACCGATATGGACAGTTGCGGCACCGATATGGACAGTTGCGGCACTGATATTGACAGTTGCGGCACTGATAAGGACAGTTGCGGCACTCATACGAACAGTTATCCTCGTACTGATACTTTTTTGAGTATCAGTCCGAGGATGAGTTGCGGCACTGATATGGACAGTTGCGGCACTGATATGGATAGTTGCGGCCCCGATATGGACAATTGCGTCACCGATATGGACAGTTGCGGCACCGACATGGACAGTTGCGTCACCGATATGGACAGTTTCGGCACTGATATGGATAGTTGCGGCACCGATATGGACAGTTGCGGCACCGATATGGACAGTTGCAGCACTCATACGAACAGTTATCCTCGTACTGATACTTTTTGACTATCATTCTGAGGATGATTTGCGGCACTGATATGGACATTTGCGCCACTGATATTGACAGTTGCGTCACTGTTATGGATAGTTGCGGCACCGATATGGACAGTTTCGGCACCGATATGGACAGTTGCGGTAATGTTATGGACAGTTGCGGCACTGATATGGATAGTTGCGGCACCGATATGGACAGTTGCGGCACCGATATGGACAGTTTCGGCACCGATATGGACAGTTGCGGCACCGATATGGACGGTTGCGGCCCGATATGGACAATTGCGTCACCGATATGGACAGTTGCGGCACCGATATGGACAGTTGCGGCACCGATATGGACAGTTTCGGCACTGATATTGATAGTTGGGGCACCGATATGGACAGTTGCGGCACTCAAACGAACATTTATTCTCGTACTGATACTTTTTTGACTATCATTCTGAGGATGATTTGCGGCACTGATATGGACATTTGCGGCACTGATATTGACAGTTGCGTCACTGTTATGGATAGTTGCGGCACTGATATTGACAGTTGCGGCAAAGAATATGGACAGTTGCGGCACTGATATGGACAGTTGCGGCACCGATATGGACAGTTGCGTCACTGATATGGATAGTTGCGGCACCGATATGGACAGTTGCGGCACCGATATGGACAGTTGCGGCACCGATATGGACAGTTGCGGAAATGGAAATAGGATGAATCTAACCTATTTCCATGGCCGAGATAAGTTTGTTCAGTCAAACAGCCGATACATATGGTTGCGGCAATGGAAATAGGATGAATCTAACCTATTTCCATGGCCGAGATAAGCTTGTTCAATCAAATAGCCGATACATACGGTATCGGCCAATATAGAGTTGCGGCACTGATATGGACAGTTGCGGCATTGATATTGACAGTTGCGGCACTGATATGGATAGTTGCGGCACCGATATGGACAGTTGCGGCACCGATATGGACAGTTGTGGCACCGATATGGACAGTTGCGGAAATGGAAATAGGATGAATCTAACCTATTTCCATGGCCGAGATAAGCTTGTTCAATCAAATAGCCGATACATACGGTATCGGCCAATATAGAAGTTGCTGCACTGATATGGACAGTTGCGGCACTGATATGGATAGTTGCGGCCCCGATATGGACAATTGCGTCACCGATATGGACAGTTGCGGCACCGATATGGACAGTTGCGGCACCGATATGGACAGTTTCGGCACCGATATGGACAGTTGCGGAAATGGAAATAGGATGAATCTAACCTATTTCCATGGCGAGATAAGTTTGTTCAGTCAAACAGCCGATACATATGGTTGCGGCCAATATAGAGTTGCGGCACTGATATGGACAGTTGCGGCACTGATATTGACAGTTGCGGCACTGATATGGATAGTTGCGGCACCGATATGGACAGTTGCGGCACCGATATGGACAGTTGCGGCACCGATATGGACAGTTGCGGAAATGGAAATAGGATGAATCTAACCTATTTCCATGGCCGAGATAAGTTTGTTCAGTCAAACAGCCGATACATATGGTTGCGGCAATGGAAATAGGATGAATCTAACCTATTTCCATGGCCGAGATAAGCTTGTTCAATCAAATAGCCGATACATACGGTATCGGCCAATATAGAAGTTGCGGCACTGATATGGACAGTTGCGGCACTGATATTGACAGTTGCGGCACTGATATGGATAGTTGCGGCACCGATATGGACGGTTGCGGCCCGATATGGACAGTTGCGGCACTGATATGGATGGTTGCGGCCCCGATATGGACAATTGCGTCACCGATATGGACAGTTGCGGCACCGATATGGACAGTTGCGGCACCGATATGGACAGTTTCGGTACTGATATGGATAGTTGCGGCACCGATATGGACAGTTGCGGCACCGACATGGACAGTTGCGTCACCTATATGGACAGTTTCGGCACTGATATGGATAGTTGCGGCACCGATATGGACAGTTGCGGCACTCATACGAACAGTTATCCTCGTACTGATACTTTTTTGACTATCATTCTGAGGATGATTTGCGGCACTGATATGGACATTTGCGGCACTGATATTGACAGTTGCGTCACTGTTATGGATAGTTGCGGCACTGATATTGACAGTTGCGGCAAAGAATATGGACAGTTGCGGCACTGATATGGACAGTTGCGTCACTGATATGGATAGTTGCGGCACTGATATGGATAGTTGCGGCACCGATATGGACAGTTGCGTCACCGATATGGACAGTTGCGGCACCGATATGGACAGTTGCGGCACTGATATGGACAGTTGCGGCACTGATATGGACAGTTGCGGCACTGATATGGATAGTTGCGGCCCCGATATGGACAATTGCGTCACCGATATGGACAGTTGCGGCACCGATATGGATAGTTGCGGCACCGATATGGATAGTTGCGGCACTGATATTGACAGTTGCGGCAAAGATTATGGCCAGTTGCGGCACTGATATGGACAGTTGCGGCACCGATATGGACAGTTGCGGCACCGATATGGACAGTTGCGGAAATGGAAATAGGATGAATCTAACCTATTTCCATGGCCGAGATAAGTTTGTTCAGTCAAACAGCCGATACATATGGTTGCGGCCAATATAGAGTTGCGGCACTGATATGGACAGTTGCGGCACTGATATTGACAGTTGCGGCACTGATATGGATAGTTGCGGCACTGATATGGACAGTTGCGTTACTGATATGGATAGTTGCGGCACCGATATGGACAGTTGCGGCACCGATATGGACAGTTGCGGCACCAATATGGACAGTTGCGGAAATGGAAATAGGATGAATCTAACCTATTTCCATGGCCGAGATAAGTTTGTTCAGTCAAACAGCCGATACATATGGTTGCGGCAATGGAAATAGGATGAATCTAACCTATTTCCATGGCCGAGATAAGCTTTGTTCAATCAAATAGCCGATACATACGGTATCGGCCAATATAGAGTTGCGGCACTGATATGGACAGTTGCGGCACTGATATTGACAGTTGCGGCACTGATATGGATAGTTGCGGCACCGATATGGACAGTTGCGGCACCGATATGGACAGTTGCGGCACCGATATGGACAGTTGCGGAAATGGAAATAGGATGAATCTAACCTATTTCCATGGCCGAGATAAGTTTGTTCAGTCAAACAGCCGATACATATGGGTTGCGGCAATGGAAATAGGATGAATCTAACCTATTTCCATGGCCGAGATAAACTTGTTCATTCAAATAGCCGATACATACGGTATCGGCCAATATAGAGTTGCGGCACTGATATGGATAGTTGCGGCACCGATATGGACAGTTGCGGCACCGATATGGACAGTTGCGGCAATGGAAATAGGATGAATCTAACCTATTTCCATGGCCGAGATAAGTTTGTTCAGTCAAACAGCCGATACATATGGTTGCGGCAATGGAAATAGGATGAATCTAACCTATTTCCATGGCCGAGATAAGCTTGTTCAATCAAATAGCCGATACATACGGTATCGGCCAATATAGAGTTGCGGCACTGATATGGACAGTTGCGGCACTGATATTGACAGTTGCGGCACTGATATGGATAGTTGCGGCACCGATATGGACGGTTGCGGCCCGATATGGACAGTTGCGGCACTGATATGGATGGTTGCGGCCCCGATATGGACAATTGCGTCACCGATATGGACAGTTGCGGCACCGATATGGACAGTTGCGGCACCGATATGGACAGTTTCGGTACTGATATGGATAGTTGCGGCACCGATATGGACAGTTGCGGCACCGATATGGACAGTTGCGGCACCGATATGGACAGTTTCGGTACTGATATGGATAGTTGCGGCACCGATATGGACAGTTGCGGCACCGACATGGACAGTTGCGTCACCGATATGGACAGTTTCGGCACTGATATGGACAGTTGCGGCACCGATATGGACAGTTGCGGCACCGATATGGACAGTTGCGGAAATGGAAATAGGATGAATCTAACCTATTTCCATGGCCGAGATAAGTTTGTTCAGTCAAACAGCCGATACATATGGTTGCGGCCAATATAGAGTTGCGGCACTGATATGGACAGTTGCGGCACTGATATTGACAGTTGCGGCACTGATATGGATAGTTGCGGCACTGATATGGACAGTTGCGTTACTGATATGGATAGTTGCGGCACCGATATGGACAGTTGCGGGAAATGGAAATAGGATGAATCTAACCTATTTCCATGGCCGAGATAAGTTTGTTCAGTCAAACAGCCGATACATATGGTTGCGGCAATGGAAATAGGATGAATCTAACCTATTTCCATGGCCGAGATAAGCTTGTTCAATCAAATAGCCGATACATACGGTATCGGCCAATATAGAGTTGCGGCACTGATATGGACAGTTGCGGCACTGATATTGACAGTTGCGGCACTGATATGGATAGTTGCGGCACCGATATGGACAGTTGCGGCACCGATATGGACAGTTGCGGCACCGATATGGACAGTTGCGGAAATGGAAATAGGATGAATCTAACCTATTTCCATGGCCGAGATAAGTTTGTTCAGTCAAACAGCCGATACATATGGTTGCGGCAATGGAAATAGGATGAATCTAACCTATTTCCATGGCCGAGATAAACTTGTTCATTCAAATAGCCGATACATACGGTATCGGCCAATATAGAGTTGCGGCACTGATATGGATAGTTGCGGCACCGATATGGACAGTTGCGGCACCGATATGGACAGTTGCGGCAATGGAAATAGGATGAATCTAACCTATTTCCATGGCCGAGATAAGTTTGTTCAGTCAAACAGCCGATACATATGGTTGCGGCAATGGAAATAGGATGAATCTAACCTATTTCCATGGCCGAGATAAGCTTGTTCAATCAAATAGCCGATACATACGGTATCGGCCAATATAGAGTTGCGGCACTGATATGGACAGTTGCGGCACTGATATTGACAGTTGCGGCACTGATATGGATAGTTGCGGCACCGATATGGACGGTTGCGGCCCGATATGGACAGTTGCGGCACTGATATGGATGGTTGCGGCCCCGATATGGACAATTGCGTCACCGATATGGACAGTTGCGGCACCGATATGGACAGTTGCGGCACCGATATGGACAGTTTCGGTACTGATATGGATAGTTGCGGCACCGATATGGACAGTTGCGGCACCGATATGGACAGTTGCGGCACCGACATGGACAGTTGCGTCACCGATATGGACAGTTTCTTCACTGATATGGATAGTTGCGGCACCGATATGGACAGTTGCGGCACTCATACGAACAGTTATCCTCGTACTGATACTTTTTGACTATCATTCTGAGGATGATTTGCGGCACTGATATGGACATTTGCGGCACTGATATTGACAGTTGCGTCACTGTTATGGATAGTTGCGGCACTGATATTGACAGTTGCGGCAAAAAATATGGACAGTTGCGGCACTGATATGGACAGTTGCGGCACCGATATGGACAGTTGCGGCACTGATATGGATAGTTGCGGCACCGATATGGACAGTTGCGTCACCGATATGGACAGTTGCGGCACCGATATGGACAGTTGCGGCACTGATATGGACAGTTGCGGCACTGATATGGACAGTTGCGGCACTGATATGGATAGTTGCGGCCCCGATATGGACAATTGCGTCACCGATATGGGACAGTTGCGGCACCGATATGGATAGTTGCGGCACCGATATGGATAGTTGCGGCACTGATATTGACAGTTGCGGCAAAGATTATGGACAGTTGCGGCACTGATATGGACAGTTGCGGCACCGATATGGACAGTTGCGTCACTGATATGGATAGTTGCGGCACCGATATGGACAGTTGCGGCACCGATATGGACAGTTGCGGCACCGATATGGACAGTTGCGGCACCGATATGGACAGTTGCGGGAAATGGAAATAGGATGAATCTAACCTATTTCCATGGCCGAGATAAGTTTGTTCAGTCAAACAGCCGATACATATGGAAGTTGCGGCAATGGAAATAGGATGAATCTAACCTATTTCCATGGCCGAGATAAGCTTGTTCAATCAAATAGCCGATACATACGGTATCGGCCAATATAGAGTTGCGGCACTGATATGGACAGTTGCGGCACTGATATTGACAGTTGCGGCACTGATATGGATAGTTGCGGCACCGATATGGACAGTTGCGGAAATGGAAATAGGATGAATCTAACCTATTTCCATGGCCGAGATAAGTTTGTTCAGTCAAACAGCCGATACATATGGTTGCGGCAATGGAAATAGGATGAATCTAACCTATTTCCATGGCCGAGATAAACTTGTTCATTCAAATAGCCGATACATACGGTATCGGCCAATATAGAGTTGCGGCACTGATATGGATAGTTGCGGCACCGATATGGACAGTTGCGGCACCGATATGGACAGTTGCGGCAATGGAAATAGGATGAATCTAACCTATTTCCATGGCCGAGATAAGTTTGTTCAGTCAAACAGCCGATACATATGGTTGCGGCAATGGAAATAGGATGAATCTAACCTATTTCCATGGCCGAGATAAGCTTGTTCAATCAAATAGCCGATACATACGGTATCGGCCAATATAGAGTTGCGGCACTGATATGGACAGTTGCGGCACTAATATTGACAGTTGCGGCACTGATATGGATAGTTGCGGCACCGATATGGACGGTTGCGGCCCGATATGGACAGTTGCGGCACTGATATGGATGGTTGCGGCCCCGATATGGACAATTGCGTCACCGATATGGACAGTTGCGGCACCGATATGGACAGTTGCGGCACCGATATGGACAGTTTCGGTACTGATATGGATAGTTGCGGCACCGATATGGACAGTTGCGGCACCGATATGGACAGTTACGGCACCGACATGGACAGTTGCGTCACCGATATGGACAGTTTCGGCACTGATATGGATAGTTGCGGCACCGATATGGACAGTTGCGGCACTCATACGAACAGTTATCCTCGTACTGATACTTTTTGACTATCATTCTGAGGATGATTTGCGGCACTGATATGGACATTTGCGGCACTGATATTGACAGTTGCGTCACTGTTATGGATAGTTGCGGCACTGATATTGACAGTTGCGGCAAAGAATATGGACAGTTGCGGCACTGATATGGACAGTTGCGGCACCGATATGGACAGTTGCGGCACTGATATGGATAGTTGCGGCACCGATATGGACAGTTGCGTCACCGATATGGACAGTTGCGGCACCGATATGGACAGTTGCGGCACTGATATGGACAGTTGCGGCACTGATATGGACAGTTGCGGCACTGATATGGATAGTTGCGGCCCCGATATGGACAATTGCGCCACCGATATGGACAGTTGCGGCACCGATATGGATAGTTGCGGCACTGATATGGATAGTTGCGGCACCGATATGGACAGTTGCGGCACCGATATGGACAGTTTCGGCACCGATATGGACAGTTGCGGCACCGATATGGACAGTTGCGGCACTGATATGGACAGTTGCGGCACTGATATTGACAGTTGCGGCACTGATATGGATAGTTGCGGCACCGATATGGACGGTTGCGGCCCGATATGGACAATTGCGTCACCGATATGGACAGTTGCGGCACCGATATGGACAATTGCGTCACCGATATGGACAGTTGCGGCACCGATATGGACAGTTGCGGCACCGATATGGACAGTTGCAGCACTCATACGAACAGTTATCCTCGTACTGATACTTTTTGACTATCATTCTGAGGATGATTTGCGGCACTGATATGGACATTTGCGGCACTGATATTGACAGTTGCGTCACCGACATGGACAGTTTCGGCACCGATATGGACAGTTGCGGCACCGATATGGACAGTTGCGGCACTGGTATGGACAGTTGCGGCACTGATATTGACAGTTGCGGCACTGATATGGATAGTTGCGGCACCGATATGGACAGTTGCGGCACCGACATGGACAGTTGCGTCACCGATATGGACAGTTTCGGCACTGATATGGATAGTTGCGGCACCGATATGGACAGTTGCGGCACCGATATGGACAGTTGCGGCACCGACATGGACAGTTGCGTCACCGATATGGACAGTTTCGGCACTGATATGGATAGTTGCGGCACCGATATGGACAGTTGCGGCACTCATACGAACAGTTATCCTCGTACTGATACTTTTTTGACTATCATTCTGAGGATGATTTGCGGCACTGATATGGACATTTGCGGCACTGATATTGACAGTTGCGTCACTGTTATGGATAGTTGCGGCACTGATATTGACAGTTGCGGCAAAGAATATGGACAGTTGCGGCACTGATATGGACAGTTGCGGCACCGATATGGACAGTTGCGGCACTGATATGGATAGTTGCGGCACCGATATGGACAGTTGCGTCACCGATATGGACAGTTGCGGCACCGATATGGACAGTTGCGGCACTGATATGGACAGTTGCGGCACTGATATGGACAGTTGCGGCACTGATATGGATAGTTGCGGCCCCGATATGGACAATTGCGCCACCGATATGGACAGTTGCGGCACCGATATGGATAGTTGCGGCACTGATATGGATAGTTGCGGCACCGATATGGACAGTTGCGGCACCGATATGGACAGTTTCGGCACCGATATGGACAGTTGCGGCACCGATATGGACAGTTGCGGCACTGATATGGACAGTTGCGGCACTGATATTGACAGTTGCGGCACTGATATGGATAGTTGCGGCACCGATATGGACGGTTGCGGCCCGATATGGACAATTGCGTCACCGATATGGACAGTTGCGGCACCGATATGGACAATTGCGTCACCGATATGGGACAGTTGCGGCACCGATATGGACAGTTGCGGCACCGATATGGACAGTTGCAGCACTCATACGAACAGTTATCCTCGTACTGATACTTTTTTGACTATCATTCTGAGGATGATTTGCGGCACTGATATGGACATTTGCGGCACTGATATTGACAGTTGCGTCACCGATATGGACAGTTTCGGCACCGATATGGACAGTTGCGGCACCGATATGGACAGTTGCGGCACTGGTATGGACAGTTGCGGCACTGATATTGACAGTTGCGGCACTGATATGGATAGTTGCGGCACCGATATGGACAGTTGCGGCACCGACATGGACAGTTGCGTCACCGATATGGACAGTTTCGGCACTGATATGGATAGTTGCGGCACCGATATGGACAGTTGCGGCACTCATACGAACAGTTATCCTCGTACTGATACTTTTTTGACTATCATTCTGAGGATGATTTGCGGCACTGATATGGACATTTGCGGCACTGATATTGACAGTTGCGGCAAAGAATATGGACAGTTGCGTCACCGATATGGACAGTTGCGGCACCGATATGGACAGTTTCGGCACCGATATGGACAGTTGCGGCACTGATATGGACAGTTGCGTCACCGATATGGACAGTTGCGGCATCGATATGGACAGTTGCGGCACCGATATGGACAGTTGCGGCACCGATATGGACAGTTTCGGCACCGATATGGACAGTTGCGGCACTGATATGGACAGTTGCGGCACTGATATGGACAGTTGCGGCACTGATATGGATAGTTGCGGCCCCGATATGGACAATTGCGTCACCAATATGGACAGTTGCGGCACCGATATGGATAGTTGCGGCACTGATATGGATAGTTGCGGCACCGATATGGACAGTTGCATCACCGATATGGACAGTTGCGGCACCGATATGGACAGTTGCGGCACTGATATGGACAGTTGCGGCACTGATATGGATAGTTGCGGCCCCGATATGGACAATTGCGTCACCGATATGGACAGTTGCGGCACCGATATGGATAGTTGCGGCACTGATATGGATAGTTGCGGCACCGATATGGACAGTTGCGGCACCGATATGGACAGTTGCGGCACCGATATGGACAGTTGCGGCACTGATATGGACAGTTGCGGCACTGATATGGATAGTTGCGGCCCCGATATGGACAATTGCGTCACCGATATGGACAGTTGCGGCACCGATATGGATAGTTGCGGCACTGATATGGATAGTTGCGGCACCGATATGGACAGTTGCGGCACCGATATGGACAGTTTCGGCACCGATATGGACAGTTGCGGCACCGATATGGACGGTTGCGGCCCGACATGGACAGTTGCGTCACCGATATGGACAGTTTCGGCACTGATATGGACAGTTGCGGCACCGACATGGACAGTTGCGTCACCGATATGGACAGTTTCGGCACTGATATGGATAGTTGCGGCACCGATATGGACAGTTGCGTCACCGATATGGACAGTTGCGGCACCGATATGGACAGTTGCTGCACCGATATGGACAGTTTCGGCACCGATATGGACAGTTGCGGCACTGATATGGACAGTTGCGGCACTGATATGGACAGTTGCGGCACTGATATGGACAGTTGCGGCACTGATATGGGTAGTTGCGGCCCCGATATGGACAATTGCGTCACCGATATGGACAGTTGCGGCACCGATATGGATAGTTGCGGCACTGATATGGATAGTTGCGGCACCGATATGGACAGTTGCGGCACCGATATGGACAGTTTCGGCACCGATATGGACAGTTGCAGCACCGATATGGACAGTTGCGGCACTGATATTGACAGTTGCGGCACTGATATGGATAGTTGCGGCACCGATATGGACGGTTGCGGCCCGATATGGACAATTGCGTCACCGATATGGACAGTTGCGGCACCGATATGGACAGTTGCGGCACCGAAATGGACAGTTTCGGCACTGATATGGATAGTTGGGGCACCGATATGGACAGTTGCGGCACCGATATGGACAGTTGAGGCACTCATACGAACAGTTATCCTCGTACTGATACTTTTTTGAGTATCAGTCCGAGGATGAGTTGCGGCACTGATATGGACAGTTGCGGCACTGATATGGATAGTTGCGGCCCCGATATGGACAATTGCGTCACCGATATAGACAGTTGCGGCACCGACATGGACAGTTGCGTCACCGATATGGACAGTTTCGGCACTGATATGGATAGTTGCGGCACCGATATGGACAGTTGCGGCACCGATATGGACAGTTGCAGCACTCATACGAACAGTTATCCTCGTACTAACACTTTTTTGACTATCATTCTGAGGATGAATTGCGGCACTGATATGGACATTTGCGGCACTGATATTGACAGTTGCGTCACTGTTATGGATAGTTGCGGCACTGATATTGACAGTTGCGGCAAAGATTATGGACAGTTGCGGCACTGATATGGACAGTTGCGGCACCGATATTGACAGTTGCGGCACTGATATGGATAGTTGCGGCACCGATATGGACAGTTGCGTCACCGATATGGACAGTTGCGGCACCGATATGGACAGTTGCGGAAATGGAAATAGGATGAATCTAACCTATTTCCATGGCCGAGATTAATTTGTTCAGTCAAACAGCCGATACATATGGTTGCGGCAATGGAAATAGGATGAATCTAACCTATTTCCATGGCCGAGATAAGTTTGTTCAGTCAAACAGCCGATACATATGGTTGCGGCAATGGAAATAGGATGAATCTAACCTAATTCCATGGCCGAGATAAGCTTGTTCAATCAAATAGCCGATACATACGGTATCGGCCAATATAGAGTTGCGGCACTGATATGGACAGTTGCGGCACTGATATTGACAGTTGCGGCACTGATATGGATAGTTGCGGCACCGATATGGACGGTTGCGGCCCGATATGGACAGTTGCGGCACTGATATGGATGGTTGCGGCCCCGATATGGACAATTGCGTCACCGATATGGACAGTTGCGGCACCGATATGGACAGTTGCGGCACCGATATGGACAGTTTCGGCACTGATATGGATAGTTGCGGCACCGATATGGACAGTTGCGGCACCGATATGGACAGTTGCGGCACCGACATGGACAGTTGCGTCACTGATATTGACAGTTGCGGCACTGATATGGATAGTTGGGGCACCGATATGGACAGTTGCGGCACCAATATGGACAGTTGAGGCACTCATACGAACAGTTATCCTCGTACTGATACTTTTTTGAGTATCAGTCCGAGGATGAGTTGCGGCACTGATATGGACAGTTGCGGCACTGATATGGATAGTTGCGGCCCCGATATGGACAATTGCGTCACCGATATGGACAGTTGCGGCACCGACATGGACAGTTGCGTCACCGATATGGACAGTTTCGGCACTGATATGGATAGTTGCGGCACCGATATGGACAGTTGCGGCACCGATATGGACAGTTGCAGCACTCATACGAACAGTTATCCTCGTACTGA
Organism: Rhizoglyphus robini; assembly: GCA_023373905.1. Lineage (NCBI taxonomy): Eukaryota > Metazoa > Arthropoda > Arachnida > Sarcoptiformes > Acaridae > Rhizoglyphus > Rhizoglyphus robini. Next base: position 203,570 of record JAKIJQ010000197.1, read on the forward strand.
TACTTTTTTGACTATCATTCTGAGGATGAGTTGCGGCACTGATATGGATAGTTGCGGCCCCGATATGGACAATTGCGTCACCGATATGGACAGTTGCGGCACCGACATGGACAGTTGCGTCACCGATATGGACAGTTTCGGCACTGATATGGACAGTTGCGGCACCGACATGGACAGTTGCGTCACCGATATGGACAGTTTCGGCACTGATATGGATAGTTGCGGCACCGATATGGACAGTTGCGTCACCGATATGGACAGTTGCGGCACCGATATGGACAGTTGCTGCACCGATATGGACAGTTTCGGCACCGATATGGACAGTTGCGGCACTGATATGGACAGTTGCGGCACTGATATGGACAGTTGCGGCACTGATATGGACAGTTGCGGCACTGATATGGGTAGTTGCGGCCCCGATATGGACAATTGCGTCACCGATATGGACAGTTGCGGCACCGATATGGACAGTTGCGGCACCGATATGGACAGTTTCGGCACTGATATGGATAGTTGCGGCACCGATATGGACAGTTGCGGCACCGATATGGACAGTTGCGGCACCGACATGGACAGTTGCGTCACTGATATTGACAGTTGCGGCACTGATATGGATAGTTGGGGCACCGATATGGACAGTTGCGGCACCAATATGGACAGTTGAGGCACTCATACGAACAGTTATCCTCGTACTGATACTTTTTTGAGTATCAGTCCGAGGATGAGTTGCGGCACTGATATGGACAGTTGCGGCACTGATATGGATAGTTGCGGCCCCGATATGGACAATTGCGTCACCGATATGGACAGTTGCGGCACCGACATGGACAGTTGCGTCACCGATATGGACAGTTTCGGCACTGATATGGATAGTTGCGGCACCGATATGGACAGTTGCGGCACCGATATGGACAGTTGCAGCACTCATACGAACAGTTATCCTCGTACTGATACTTTTTTGACTATCATTCTGAGGATGAGTTGCGGCACTGATATGGATAGTTGCGGCCCCGATATGGACAATTGCGTCACCGATATGGACAGTTGCGGCACCGACATGGACAGTTGCGTCACCGATATGGACAGTTTCGGCACTGATATGGACAGTTGCGGCACCGACATGGACAGTTGCGTCACCGATATGGACAGTTTCGGCACTGATATGGATAGTTGCGGCACCGATATGGACAGTTGCGGCACCGATATGGACAGTTTCGGCACTGATATGGATAGTTGCGGCACCGATATGGACAGTTGCGGCACCGATATGGGACAGTTGCGGCACCGACATGGACAGTTGCGTCACTGATATTGACAGTTGCGGCACTGATATGGATAGTTGCGGCACCGATATGGACAGTAGTGGAAATATGTAGTATGGAGGAGTATGGAAATAGGATGAATCTAACCTATTTCCTTGGCCGAGATAAGTTTGTTCAGTCAAACAGCCGATACATATTGTTGCGGCAATGGAAATAGGCTGAATCTAACCTATTTCCATGGCCGAGATAAGCTTGTTCAATCAAATAGCTGATACATACGGTATCGGCCAATATAGAGTTGCGGCACTGATATGGACAGTTGCGGCACCGATATGGACGGTTGCGGCCCGATATGGACAGTTGCGGCACTGATATGGATAGTTGCGGCCCCGATATGGACAATTGCGTCACCGATATGGACAGTTGCGGTACTGTTATGGACAGTTGCGGTACTGATATGGACAGTTGCCGCACTTATACGAACAGTTATCCTCGTACTGATACTTTTTTGAATATCATTCTGAGGATGATTTGCGGCACTGATATGGACATTTGCGGCACTGATATTGACAGTTTCGGCACTGATATGGACAGTTGCAGCACTGATATAGATAGTTGCGGCACCGATATGGACAGTTGCGGCACTGATATTGACAGTTGCGGCACTGATATGGATAGTTGCGGCACCGATATGGACGGTTGCGGCCCGATATGGACAGTTGCGGCACTGATATGGATAGTTGCGGCCCCGATATGGACAATTGCGACACCGATATGGAGAGTTGCGGCACCGATATGGACAGTTGCGGCACCGATATGGACAGTTTCGCCACTGATATGGATAGTTGCGGCACCGATATGGACAGTTGCGGCACCGATATGGACAGTTGCAGCACTGATATGGATAGTTGCGAAACCGATATGGACAGTTGCGGCACCGATATGGACAGTTGCGGCACCGATATGGACAGTTGCGGAAATGGAAATAGGATGAATCTAACCTATTTCCATGGCCGAGATAAGTTTTTTCAGTCAAACAGCCGATACATATGAAGTTGCGGCAATGGAAATAGGATGAATCTAACCTATTTCCATGGCCGAGATAAGCTTGTTCAATCAAATAGCCGATACATACGGTATCGGCCAATATAGAGTTGCGGCACTGATATGGACAGTTGCGGCACTGATATTGACAGTTGCGGCACTGATATGGATAGTTGCGGCACCGATATGGACGGTTGCGGCCCGATATGGACAGTTGCGGCACTGATATGGATGGTTGCGGCCCCGATATGGACAATTGCGTCACCGATATGGACAGTTGCGGCACCGATATGGACAGTTGCGGCACCGATATGGACAGTTTCGGTACTGATATGGATAGTTGCGGCACCGATATGGACAGTTGCGGCACCGACATGGACAGTTGCGTCACCGATATGGACAGTTTCGGCACTGATATGGATAGTTGCGGCACCGATATGGACAGTTGCGGCACTCATACGAACAGTTATCCTCGTACTGATACTTTTTTGACTATCATTCTGAGGATGATTTGCGGCACTGATATGGACATTTGCGGCACTGATATTGACAGTTGCGTCACTGTTATGGATAGTTGCGGCACTGATATTGACAGTTGCGGCAAAGAATATGGACAGTTGCGGCACTGATATGGACAGTTGCGTCACTGATATGGATAGTTGCGGCACTGATATGGATAGTTGCGGCACCGATATGGACAGTTGCGTCACCGATATGGACAGTTGCGGCACCGATATGGACAGTTGCGGCACTGATATGGATAGTTGGGGCACCGATATGGACAGTTGCGGCACCGATATGGACAGTTGAGGCACTCATACGAACAGTTATCCTCGTACTGATACTTTTTGAGTATCAGTCCGAGGATGAGTTGCGGCACTGATATGGACAGTTGCGGCACTGATATGGATAGTTGCGGCCCCGATATGGACAATTGCGTCACCGATATAGACAGTTGCGGCACCGACATGGACAGTTGCGTCACCGATATGGACAGTTTCGGCACTGATATGGATAGTTGCGGCACCGATATGGACAGTTGCGGCACCGATATGGACAGTTGCAGCACTCATACGAACAGTTATCCTCGTACTGATACTTTTTTGACTATCATTCTGAGGATGAATTGCGGCACTGATATGGACATTTGCGGCACTGATATTGACAGTTGCGTCACTGTTATGGATAGTTGCGGCACTGATATTGACAGTTGCGGCAAAAGATTATGGACAGTTGCGGCACTGATATGGACAGTTGCGGCACCGATATTGACAGTTGCGGCACTGATATGGATAGTTGCGGCACCGATATGGACAGTTGCGTCACCGATATGGACAGTTGCGGCACCGATATGGACAGTTGCGGAAATGGAAATAGGATGAATCTAACCTATTTCCATGGCCGAGATTAATTTGTTCAGTCAAACAGCCGATACATATGGTTGCGGCAATGGAAATAGGATGAATCTAACCTATTTCCATGGCCGAGATAAGTTTGTTCAGTCAAACAGCCGATACATATGGTTGCGGCAATGGAAATAGGATGAATCTAACCTATTTCCATGGCCGAGATAAGCTTGTTCAATCAAATAGCCGATACATACGGTATCGGCCAATATAGAGTTGCGGCACTGATATGGACAGTTGCGGCACTGATATTGACAGTTGCGGCACTGATATGGATAGTTGCGGCACCGATATGGACGGTTGCGGCCCGATATGGACAGTTGCGGCACTGATATGGATGGTTGCGGCCCCGATATGGACAATTGCGTCACCGATATGGACAGTTGCGGCACCGATATGGACAGTTGCGGCACCGATATGGACAGTTTCGGCACTGATATGGATAGTTGCGGCACCGATATGGACAGTTGCGGCACCGATATGGACAGTTGCGGCACCGACATGGACAGTTGCGTCACTGATATTGACAGTTGCGGCACTGATATGGATAGTTGCGGCACCGATATGGACAGTAGTGGAAATATGTAGTATGGAGGAGTATGGAAATAGGATGAATCTAACCTATTTCCTAGGCCGAGATAAGTTTGTTCAGTCAAACAGCCGATACATATTGTTGCGGCAATGGAAATAGGCTGAATCTAACCTATTTCCATGGCCGAGATAAGCTTGTTCAATCAAATAGCTGATACATACGGTATCGGCCAATATAGAGTTGCGGCACTGATATGGACAGTTGCGGCACCGATATGGACGGTTGCGGCCCGATATGGACAGTTGCGGCACTGATATGGATAGTTGCGGCCCCGATATGGACAATTGCGTCACCGATATGGACAGTTGCGGTACTGTTATGGACAGTTGCGGTACTGATATGGACAGTTGCCGCACTTATACGAACAGTTATCCTCGTACTGATACTTTTTTGAATATCATTCTGAGGATGATTTGCGGCACTGATATGGACAGTTGCAGCACTGATATAGATAGTTGCGGCACCGATATGGACAGTTGCGGCACTGATATTGACAGTTGCGGCACTGATATGGATAGTTGCGGCACCGATATGGACGGTTGCGGCCCGATATGGACAGTTGCGGCACTGATATGGATAGTTGCGGCCCCGATATGGACAATTGCGTCACCGATATGGAGAGTTGCGGCACCGATATGGACAGTTGCGGCACCGATATGGACAGTTTCGCCACTGATATGGATAGTTGCGGCACCGATATGGACAGTTGCGGCACCGATATGGACAGTTGCAGCACTGATATGGATAGTTGCGAAACCGATATGGACAGTTGCGGCACCGATATGGACAGTTGCGGCACTGATATGGACAGTTGCAGCACTGATATGGATAGTTGCGGCCCCGATATGGACAATTGCGTCACCGATATGGACAGTTGCGGCACCGACATGGACAGTTGCGTCACCGATATGGACAGTTTCGGCACTGATATGGATAGTTGCGGCACCGATATGGACAGTTGCAGCACTCAAACGAACATTTATTCTCGTACTGATACTTTTTTGACTATCATTCTGAGGATGATTTTCGGCACCGATATGAACAGTTGCGGCACCGATATGGACAGTTTTGGCACTGATATGGACAGTTTCGGCACCGATATGGACAGTTGCGGCACCGATATGGACAGTTGAGGCACTCATACGAACAGTTATCCTCGTACTGATACTTTTTTGAGTATCAGTCCGAGGATGAGTTGCGGCACTGATATGGACAGTTGCGGCACTGATATGGATAGTTGCGGCCCCGATATGGACAATTGCGTCACCGATATGGACAGTTGCGGCACCGACATGGACAGTTGCGTCACCGATATGGACAGTTTCGGCACTGATATGGATAGTTGCGGCACCGATATGGACAGTTGCAGCACTCAAACGAACATTTATTCTCGTACTGATACTTTTTTGACTATCATTCTGAGGATGATTTGCGGCACTGATATGGACATTTGCGGCACTGATATTGACAGTTGCGTCACTGTTATGGATAGTTGCGGCACTGATATTGACAGTTGCGGCAAAGAATATGGACAGTTGCGGCACTGATATGGACAGTTGCGGCACCGATATGGACAGTTGCGTCACTGATATGGATAGTTGCGGCACCGATATGGACAGTTTCGGCACCGATATGGACAGTTGCGGCACCGATATGGACAGTTGCGGAAATGGAAATAGGATGAATCTAACCTATTTCCATGGCCGAGATAAGTTTGTTCAGTCAAACAGCCGATACATATGGTTGCGGCCAATATAGAGTTGCGGCACTGATATGGACAGTTGCGGCACTGATATTGACAGTTGCGGCACTGATATGGATAGTTGCGGCACCGATATGGACAGTTGCGGCACCGATATGGACAGTTGCGGCACCGATATGGACAGTTGCGGAAATGGAAATAGGATGAATCTAACCTATTTCCATGGCCGAGATAAGTTTGTTCAGTCAAACAGCCGATACATATGGTTGCGGCAATGGAAATAGGATGAATCTAACCTATTTCTATGGCCGAGATAAGCTTGTTCAATCAAATAGCCGATACATACGGTATCGGCCAATATAGAGTTGCGGCACTGATATGGACAGTTGCGGCACTGATATTGACAGTTGCGGCACTGATATGGATAGTTGCGGCACCGATATGGACGGTTGCGGCCCGATATGGACAGTTGCGGCACTGATATGGATGGTTGCGGCCCCGATATGGACAATTGCGTCACCGATATGGACAGTTGCGGCACCGATATGGACAGTTGCGGCACCGATATGGACAGTTTCGGTACTGATATGGATAGTTGCGGCACCGATATGGACAGTTGCGGCACCGACATGGACAGTTGCGTCACCGATATGGACAGTTTCGGCACTGATATGGATAGTTGCGGCACCGATATGGACAGTTGCGGCACTCATACGAACAGTTATCCTCGTACTGATACTTTTTGACTATCATTCTGAGGATGATTTGCGGCACTGATATGGACATTTGCGGCACTGATATTGACAGTTGCGTCACTGTTATGGATAGTTGCGGCACTGATATTGACAGTTGCGGCAAAGAATATGGACAGTTGCGGCACTGATATGGACAGTTGCGTCACTGATATGGATAGTTGCGGCACTGATATGGATAGTTGCGGCACCGATATGGACAGTTGCGTCACCGATATGGACAGTTGCGGCACCGATATGGACAGTTGCGGCACTGATATGGACAGTTGCGGCACTGATATGGACAGTTGCGGCACTGATATGGATAGTTGCGGCCCCGATATGGACAATTGCGTCACCGATATGGATAGTTGCGGCACTGATATGGACATTTGCGGCACTGATATTGACAGTTGCGTCACTGTTATGGATAGTTGCGGCACTGATATTGACAGTTGCGGCAAAGAATATGGACAGTTGCGGCACTGATATGGACAGTTGCGTCACTGATATGGATAGTTGCGGCACTGATATGGATAGTTGCGGCACCGATATGGACAGTTGCGTCACCGATATGGACAGTTGCGGCACCGATATGGACAGTTGCGTCACCGATATGGACAGTTGCGGCACCGATATGGACAGTTGCGGCACTGATATGGACAGTTGCGGCACTGATATGGACAGTTGCGGCACTGATATGGATAGTTGCGGCCCCGATATGGACAATTGCGTCACCGATATGGACAGTTGCGGCACCGATATGGATAGTTGCGGCACCGATATGGATAGTTGCGGCACTTATATTGACAGTTGCGGCAAAGATTATGGCCAGTTGCGGCACTGATATGGACAGTTGCGGCACCGATATGGACAGTTGCGGCACCGATATGGACAGTTGCGGAAATGGAAATAGGATGAATCTAACCTATTTCCATGGCCGAGATAAGTTTGTTCAGTCAAACAGCCGATACATATGGTTGCGGCCAATATAGAGTTGCGGCACTGATATGGACAGTTGCGGCACTGATATTGACAGTTGCGGCACTGATATGGATAGTTGCGGCACCGATATGGACAGTTGCGTTACTGATATGGATAGTTGCGGCACCGATATGGACAGTTGCGGCACCGATATGGACAGTTGCGGCACCGATATGGACAGTTGCGGAAATGGAAATAGGATGAATCTAACCTATTTCCATGGCCGAGATAAGTTTGTTCAGTCAAACAGCCGATACATATGGTTGCGGCAATGGAAATAGGATGAATCTAACCTATTTCCATGGCCGAGATAAGCTTGTTCAATCAAATAGCCGATACATACGGTATCGGCCAATATAGAGTTGCGGCACTGATATGGACAGTTGCGGCACTGATATTGACAGTTGCGGCACTGATATGGATAGTTGCGGCACCGATATGGACAGTTGCGGCACCGATATGGACAGTTGCGGCACCGATATGGACAGTTGCGGAAATGGAAATAGGATGAATCTAACCTATTTCCATGGCCGAGATAAGTTTGTTCAGTCAAACAGCCGATACATATGGTTGCGGCAATGGAAATAGGATGAATCTAACCTATTTCCATGGCCGAGATAAACTTGTTCATTCAAATAGCCGATACATACGGTATCGGCCAATATAGAGTTGCGGCACTGATATGGATAGTTGCGGCACCGATATGGACAGTTGCGGCACCGATATGGACAGTTGCGGCAATGGAAATAGGATGAATCTAACCTATTTCCATGGCCGAGATAAGTTTGTTCAGTCAAACAGCCGATACATATGGTTGCGGCAATGGAAATAGGATGAATCTAACCTATTTCCATGGCCGAGATAAGCTTGTTCAATCAAATAGCCGATACATACGGTATCGGCCAATATAGAGTTGCGGCACTGATATGGACAGTTGCGGCACTGATATTGACAGTTGCGGCACTGATATGGATAGTTGCGGCACCGATATGGACGGTTGCGGCCCGATATGGACAGTTGCGGCACTGATATGGATGGTTGCGGCCCCGATATGGACAATTGCGTCACCGATATGGACAGTTGCGGCACCGATATGGACAGTTGCGGCACCGATATGGACAGTTTCGGTACTGATATGGATAGTTGCGGCACCGATATGGACAGTTGCGGCACCGATATGGACAGTTGCGGCACCGACATGGACAGTTGCGTCACCGATATGGACAGTTTCTTCACTGATATGGATAGTTGCGGCACCGATATGGACAGTTGCGGCACTCATACGAACAGTTATCCTCGTACTGATACTTTTTGACTATCATTCTGAGGATGATTTGCGGCACTGATATGGACATTTGCGGCACTGATATTGACAGTTGCGTCACTGTTATGGATAGTTGCGGCACTGATATTGACAGTTGCGGCAAAGAATATGGACAGTTGCGGCACTGATATGGACAGTTGCGGCACCGATATGGACAGTTGCGGCACTGATATGGATAGTTGCGGCACCGATATGGACAGTTGCGTCACCGATATGGACAGTTGCGGCACCGATATGGACAGTTGCGGCACTGATATGGACAGTTGCGGCACTGATATGGACAGTTGCGGCACTGATATGGATAGTTGCGGCCCCGATATGGACAATTGCGTCACCGATATGGACAGTTGCGGCACCGATATGGATAGTTGCGGCACCGATATGGATAGTTGCGGCACTGATATTGACAGTTGCGGCAAAGATTATGGACAGTTGCGGCACTGATATGGACAGTTGCGGCACCGATATGGACAGTTGCGTCACTGATATGGACAGTTGCGGCACCGATATGGACAGTTGCGGCACCGATATGGACAGTTGCGGAAATGGAAATAGGATGAATCTAACCTATTTCCATGGCCGAGATAAGTTTGTTCAGTCAAACAGCCGATACATATGGTTGCGGCAATGGAAATAGGATGAATCTAACCTATTTCCATGGCCGAGATAAGCTTGTTCAATCAAATAGCCGATACATACGGTATCGGCCAATATAGAGTGGCGGCACTGATATGGACAGTTGCGGAAATGGAAATAGGATGAATCTAACCTATTTCCATGGCCGAGATAAGTTTGTTCAGTCAAACAGCCGATACATATGGTTGCGGCAATGGAAATAGGATGAATCTAACCTATTTCCATGGCCGAGATAAACTTGTTCATTCAAATAGCCGATACATACGGTATCGGCCAATATAGAGTTGCGGCACTGATATGGATAGTTGCGGCACCGATATGGACAGTTGCGGCACCGATATGGACAGTTGCGGCAATGGAAATAGGATGAATCTAACCTATTTCCATGGCCGAGATAAGTTTGTTCAGTCAAACAGCCGATACATATGGTTGCGGCAATGGAAATAGGATGAATCTAACCTATTTCCATGGCCGAGATAAGCTTGTTCAATCAAATAGCCGATACATACGGTATCGGCCAATATAGAGTTGCGGCACTGATATGGACAGTTGCGGCACTAATATTGACAGTTGCGGCACTGATATGGATAGTTGCGGCACCGATATGGACGGTTGCGGCCCGATATGGACAGTTGCGGCACTGATATGGATGGTTGCGGCCCCGATATGGACAATTGCGTCACCGATATGGACAGTTGCGGCACCGATATGGACAGTTGCGGCACCGATATGGACAGTTTCGGTACTGATATGGATAGTTGCGGCACCGATATGGACAGTTGCGGCACCGATATGGACAGTTGCGGCACCGACATGGACAGTTGCGTCACCGATATGGACAGTTTCGGCACTGATATGGATAGTTGCGGCACCGATATGGACAGTTGCGGCACTCATACGAACAGTTATCCTCGTACTGATACTTTTTTGACTATCATTCTGAGGATGATTTGCGGCACTGATATGGACATTTGCGGCACTGATATTGACAGTTGCGTCACTGTTATGGATAGTTGCGGCACTGATATTGACAGTTGCGGCAAAGAATATGGACAGTTGCGGCACTGATATGGACAGTTGCGGCACCGATATGGACAGTTGCGGCACTGATATGGATAGTTGCGGCACCGATATGGACAGTTGCGTCACCGATATGGACAGTTGCGGCACCGATATGGACAGTTGCGGCACTGATATGGACAGTTGCGGCACTGATATGGACAGTTGCGGCACTGATATGGATAGTTGCGGCCCCGATATGGACAATTGCGCCACCGATATGGACAGTTGCGGCACCGATATGGATAGTTGCGGCACTGATATGGATAGTTGCGGCACCGATATGGACAGTTGCGGCACCGATATGGACAGTTTCGGCACCGATATGGACAGTTGCGGCACCGATATGGACAGTTGCGGCACTGATATGGACAGTTGCGGCACTGATATTGACAGTTGCGGCACTGATATGGATAGTTGCGGCACCGATATGGACGGTTGCGGCCCGATATGGACAATTGCGTCACCGATATGGACAGTTGCGGCACCGATATGGACAATTGCGTCACCGATATGGACAGTTGCGGCACCGATATGGACAGTTGCGGCACCGATATGGACAGTTGCAGCACTCATACGAACAGTTATCCTCGTACTGATACTTTTTTGACTATCATTCTGAGGATGATTTGCGGCACTGATATGGACATTTGCGGCACTGATATTGACAGTTGCGTCACCGATATGGACAGTTTCGGCACCGATATGGACAGTTGCGGCACCGATATGGACAGTTGCGGCACTGGTATGGACAGTTGCGGCACTGATATTGACAGTTGCGGCACTGATATGGATAGTTGCGGCACCGATATGGACAGTTGCGGCACCGACATGGACAGTTGCGTCACCGATATGGACAGTTTCGGCACTGATATGGATAGTTGCGGCACCGATATGGACAGTTGCGGCACTCATACGAACAGTTATCCTCGTACTGATACTTTTTTGACTATCATTCTGAGGATGATTTGCGGCACTGATATGGACATTTGCGGCACTGATATTGACAGTTGCGGCAAAGAATATGGACAGTTGCGTCACCGATATGGACAGTTGCGGCACCGATATGGACAGTTTCGGCACCGATATGGACAGTTGCGGCACTGATATGGACAGTTGCGTCACCGATATGGACAGTTGCGGCACCGATATGGACAGTTGCGGCACCGATATGGACAGTTGCGGCACCGATATGGACAGTTTCGGCACCGATATGGACAGTTGCGGCACTGATATGGACAGTTGCGGCACTGATATGGACAGTTGCGGCACTGATATGGATAGTTGCGGCCCCGATATGGACAATTGCGTCACCAATATGGACAGTTGCGGCACCGATATGGATAGTTGCGGCACTGATATGGATAGTTGCGGCACCGATATGGACAGTTGCATCACCGATATGGACAGTTGCGGCACCGATATGGACAGTTGCGGCACTGATATGGACAGTTGCGGCACCGATATGGACAGTTGCGGCACCGACATGGACAGTTGCGTCACCGATATGGACAGTTTCTTCACTGATATGGATAGTTGCGGCACCGATATGGACAGTTGCGGCACTCATACGAACAGTTATCCTCGTACTGATACTTTTTTGACTATCATTCTGAGGATGATTTGCGGCACTGATATGGACATTTGCGGCACTGATATTGACAGTTGCGTCACTGTTATGGATAGTTGCGGCACTGATATTGACAGTTGCGGCAAAGAATATGGACAGTTGCGGCACTGATATGGACAGTTGCGGCACCGATATGGACAGTTGCGGCACTGATATGGATAGTTGCGGCACCGATATGGACAGTTGCGTCACCGATATGGACAGTTGCGGCACCGATATGGACAGTTGCGGCACTGATATGGACAGTTGCGGCACTGATATGGACAGTTGCGGCACTGATATGGATAGTTGCGGCCCCGATATGGACAATTGCGTCACCGATATGGACAGTTGCGGCACCGATATGGATAGTTGCGGCACCGATATGGATAGTTGCGGCACTGATATTGACAGTTGCGGCAAAGATTATGGACAGTTGCGGCACTGATATGGACAGTTGCGGCACCGATATGGACAGTTGCGTCACTGATATGGACAGTTGCGGCACCGATATGGACAGTTGCGGCACCGATATGGACAGTTGCGGAAATGGAAATAGGATGAATCTAACCTATTTCCATGGCCGAGATAAGTTTGTTCAGTCAAACAGCCGATACATATGGTTGCGGCAATGGAAATAGGATGAATCTAACCTATTTCCATGGCCGAGATAAGCTTGTTCAATCAAATAGCCGATACATACGGTATCGGCCAATATAGAGTGGCGGCACTGATATGGACAGTTGCGGAAATGGAAATAGGATGAATCTAACCTATTTCCATGGCCGAGATAAGTTTGTTCAGTCAAACAGCCGATACATATGGTTGCGGCAATGGAAATAGGATGAATCTAACCTATTTCCATGGCCGAGATAAACTTGTTCATTCAAATAGCCGATACATACGGTATCGGCCAATATAGAGTTGCGGCACTGATATGGATAGTTGCGGCACCGATATGGACAGTTGCGGCACCGATATGGACAGTTGCGGCAATGGAAATAGGATGAATCTAACCTATTTCCATGGCCGAGATAAGTTTGTTCAGTCAAACAGCCGATACATATGGTTGCGGCAATGGAAATAGGATGAATCTAACCTATTTCCATGGCCGAGATAAGCTTGTTCAATCAAATAGCCGATACATACGGTATCGGCCAATATAGAGTTGCGGCACTGATATGGACAGTTGCGGCACTAATATTGACAGTTGCGGCACTGATATGGATAGTTGCGGCACCGATATGGACGGTTGCGGCCCGATATGGACAGTTGCGGCACTGATATGGATGGTTGCGGCCCCGATATGGACAATTGCGTCACCGATATGGACAGTTGCGGCACCGATATGGACAGTTGCGGCACCGATATGGACAGTTTCGGTACTGATATGGATAGTTGCGGCACCGATATGGACAGTTGCGGCACCGATATGGACAGTTGCGGCACCGACATGGACAGTTGCGTCACCGATATGGACAGTTTCGGCACTGATATGGATAGTTGCGGCACCGATATGGACAGTTGCGGCACTCATACGAACAGTTATCCTCGTACTGATACTTTTTTGACTATCATTCTGAGGATGATTTGCGGCACTGATATGGACATTTGCGGCACTGATATTGACAGTTGCGTCACTGTTATGGATAGTTGCGGCACTGATATTGACAGTTGCGGCAAAGAATATGGACAGTTGCGGCACTGATATGGACAGTTGCGGCACCGATATGGACAGTTGCGGCACTGATATGGATAGTTGCGGCACCGATATGGACAGTTGCGTCACCGATATGGACAGTTGCGGCACCGATATGGACAGTTGCGGCACTGATATGGACAGTTGCGGCACTGATATGGACAGTTGCGGCACTGATATGGATAGTTGCGGCCCCGATATGGACAATTGCGCCACCGATATGGACAGTTGCGGCACCGATATGGATAGTTGCGGCACTGATATGGATAGTTGCGGCACCGATATGGACAGTTGCGGCACCGATATGGACAGTTTCGGCACCGATATGGACAGTTGCGGCACCGATATGGACAGTTGCGGCACTGATATGGACAGTTGCGGCACTGATATTGACAGTTGCGGCACTGATATGGATAGTTGCGGCACCGATATGGACGGTTGCGGCCCGATATGGACAATTGCGTCACCGATATGGACAGTTGCGGCACCGATATGGACAATTGCGTCACCGATATGGACAGTTGCGGCACCGATATGGACAGTTGCGGCACCGATATGGACAGTTGCAGCACTCATACGAACAGTTATCCTCGTACTGATACTTTTTTGACTATCATTCTGAGGATGATTTGCGGCACTGATATGGACATTTGCGGCACTGATATTGACAGTTGCGTCACCGATATGGACAGTTTCGGCACCGATATGGACAGTTGCGGCACCGATATGGACAGTTGCGGCACTGGTATGGACAGTTGCGGCACTGATATTGACAGTTGCGGCACTGATATGGATAGTTGCGGCACCGATATGGACAGTTGCGGCACCGACATGGACAGTTGCGTCACCGATATGGACAGTTTCGGCACTGATATGGATAGTTGCGGCACCGATATGGACAGTTGCGGCACTCATACGAACAGTTATCCTCGTACTGATACTTTTTTGACTATCATTCTGAGGATGATTTGCGGCACTGATATGGACATTTGCGGCACTGATATTGACAGTTGCGGCAAAGAATATGGACAGTTGCGTCACCGATATGGACAGTTGCGGCACCGATATGGACAGTTTCGGCACCGATATGGACAGTTGCGGCACTGATATGGACAGTTGCGTCACCGATATGGACAGTTGCGGCACCGATATGGACAGTTGCGGCACCGATATGGACAGTTGCGGCACCGATATGGACAGTTTCGGCACCGATATGGACAGTTGCGGCACTGATATGGACAGTTGCGGCACTGATATGGACAGTTGCGGCACTGATATGGATAGTTGCGGCCCCGATATGGACAATTGCGTCACCAATATGGACAGTTGCGGCACCGATATGGATAGTTGCGGCACTGATATGGATAGTTGCGGCACCGATATGGACAGTTGCATCACCGATATGGACAGTTGCGGCACCGATATGGACAGTTGCGGCACTGATATGGACAGTTGCGGCACTGATATGGATAGTTGCGGCCCCGATATGGACAATTGCGTCACCGATATGGAGAGTTGCGGCACCGATATGGATAGTTGCGGCACTGATATGGATAGTTGCGGCACCGATATGGACAGTTGCGGCACCGATATGGACAGTTTCGGCACCGATATGGACAGTTGCGGCACCGATATGGACAGTTGCGGCACTGATATTGACAGTTGCGGCACTGATATGGATAGTTGCGGCACCGATATGGACGGTTGCGGCCCGATATGGACAATTGCGTCACCGATATGGACAGTTGCGGCACCGATATGGACAGTTGCGGCACCGAAATGGACAGTTTCGGCACTGATATGGATAGTTGCGGCCCCGATATGGACAATTGCGTCACCGATATGGACAGTTGCGGCACCGATATGGATAGTTGCGGCACTGATATGGATAGTTGCGGCACCGATATGGACAGTTGCGGCACCGATATGGACAGTTTCGGCACCGATATGGACAGTTGCGGCACCGATATGGACAGTTGCGGCACTGATATTGACAGTTGCGGCACTGATATGGATAGTTGCGGCACTGATATGGATAGTTGCGGCACCGATATGGACAGTTGCGGCACCGATATGGACAGTTTCGGCACCGATATGGACAGTTGCGGCACCGATATGGACAGTTGCGGCACTGATATGGACAGTTGCGGCACTGATATTGACAGTTGCGGCACTGATATGGATAGTTGCGGCACCGATATGGACGGTTGCGGCCCGATATGGACAATTGCGTCACCGATATGGACAGTTGCGGCACCGATATGGACAATTGCGTCACCGATATGGACAGTTGCGGCACCGATATGGACAGTTGCGGCACCGATATGGACAGTTGCAGCACTCATACGAACAGTTATCCTCGTACTGATACTTTTTTGACTATCATTCTGAGGATGATTTGCGGCACTGATATGGACATTTGCGGCACTGATATTGACAGTTGCGTCACCGATATGGACAGTTTCGGCACCGATATGGACAGTTGCGGCACCGATATGGACAGTTGCGGCACTGGTATGGACAGTTGCGGCACTGATATTGACAGTTGCGGCACTGATATGGATAGTTGCGGCACCGATATGGACAGTTGCGGCACCGACATGGACAGTTGCGTCACCGATATGGACAGTTTCGGCACTGATATGGATAGTTGCGGCACCGATATGGACAGTTGCGGCACTCATACGAACAGTTATCCTCGTACTGATACTTTTTTGACTATCATTCTGAGGATGATTTGCGGCACTGATATGGACATTTGCGGCACTGATATTGACAGTTGCGGCAAAGAATATGGACAGTTGCGTCACCGATATGGACAGTTGCGGCACCGATATGGACAGTTTCGGCACCGATATGGACAGTTGCGGCACTGATATGGACAGTTGCGTCACCGATATGGACAGTTGCGGCACCGATATGGACAGTTGCGGCACCGATATGGACAGTTGCGGCACCGATATGGACAGTTTCGGCACCGATATGGACAGTTGCGGCACTGATATGGACAGTTGCGGCACTGATATGGACAGTTGCGGCACTGATATGGATAGTTGCGGCCCCGATATGGACAATTGCGTCACCAATATGGACAGTTGCGGCACCGATATGGATAGTTGCGGCACTGATATGGATAGTTGCGGCACCGATATGGACAGTTGCATCACCGATATGGACAGTTGCGGCACCGATATGGACAGTTGCGGCACTGATATGGACAGTTGCGGCACTGATATGGATAGTTGCGGCCCCGATATGGACAATTGCGTCACCGATATGGACAGTTGCGGCACCGATATGGATAGTTGCGGCACTGATATGGATAGTTGCGGCACCGATATGGACAGTTGCGGCACCGATATGGACAGTTTCGGCACCGATATGGACAGTTGCGGCACCGATATGGACAGTTGCGGCACTGATATTGACAGTTGCGGCACTGATATGGATAGTTGCGGCACCGATATGGACGGTTGCGGCCCGATATGGACAATTGCGTCACCGATATGGACAGTTGCGGCACCGAAATGGACAGTTTCGGCACTGATATGGATAGTTGCGGCCCCGATATGGACAATTGCGTCACCGATATGGACAGTTGCGGCACCGATATGGATAGTTGCGGCACTGATATGGATAGTTGCGGCACCGATATGGACAGTTGCGGCACCGATATGGACAGTTTCGGCACCGATATGGACAGTTGCGGCACCGATATGGACAGTTGCGGCACTGATATTGACAGTTGCGGCACTGATATGGATAGTTGCGGCACCGATATGGACGGTTGCGGCCCGATATGGACAATTGCGTCACCGATATGGACAGTTGCGGCACCGATATGGACAGTTGCGGCACCGAAATGGACAGTTTCGGCACTGATATGGATAGTTGGGGCACCGATATGGACAGTTGCGGCACCAATATGGACAGTTGAGGCACTCATACGAACAGTTATCCTCGTACTGATACTTTTTGAGTATCAGTCCGAGGATGAGTTGCGGCACTGATATGGACAGTTGCGGCACTGATATGGATAGTTGCGGCCCCGATATGGACAATTGCGTCACCGATATGGACAGTTGCGGCACCGACATGGACAGTTGCGTCACCGATATGGACAGTTTCGGCACTGATATGGATAGTTGCGGCACCGATATGGACAGTTGCGGCACCGATATGGACAGTTGCAGCACTCATACGAACAGTTATCCTCGTACTGATACTTTTTTGACTATCATTCTGAGGATGAGTTGCGGCACTGATATGGATAGTTGCGGCCCCGATATGGACAATTGCGTCACCGATATGGACAGTTGCGGCACCGACATGGACAGTTGCATCACCGATATGGACAGTTTCGGCACTGATATGGACAGTTGCGGCACCGACATGGACAGTTGCGTCACCGATATGGACAGTTTCGGCACTGATATGGATAGTTGCGGCACCGATATGGACAGTTGCGTCACCGATATGGACAGTTGCGGCACCGATATGGACAGTTGCTGCACCGATATGGACAGTTTCGGCACCGATATGGACAGTTGCGGCACTGATATGGACAGTTGCGGCACTGATATGGACAGTTGCGGCACTGATATGGACAGTTGCGGCACTGATATGGGTAGTTGCGGCCCCGATATGGACAATTGCGTCACCGATATGGACAGTTGCGGCACCGATATGGATAGTTGCGGCACTGATATGGATAGTTGCGGCACCGATATGGACAGTTGCGGCACCGATATGGACAGTTTCGGCACCGATATGGACAGTTGCGGCACCGATATGGACAGTTGCGGCACTGATATTGACAGTTGCGGCACTGATATGGATAGTTGCGGCACCGATATTGACGGTTGCGGCCCGATATGGACAATTGCGTCACCGATATGGACAGTTGCGGCACCGATATGGACAGTTGCGGCACCGAAATGGACAGTTTCGGCACTGATATAGATAGTTGGGGCACCGATATGGACAGTTGCGGCACCGATATGGACAGTTGAGGCACTCATACGAACAGTTATCCTCGTACTGATACTTTTTTGAGTATCAGTCCGAGGATGAGTTGCGGCACTGATATGGACAGTTGCGGCACTGATATGGATAGTTGCGGCCCCGATATGGACAATTGCGTCACCGATATAGACAGTTGCGGCACCGACATGTACAGTTGCGTCACCGATATGGACAGTTTCGGCACTGATATGGATAGTTGCGGCCCCGATATGGACAATTGCGTCACCGATATGGACAGTTGCGGCACCGACATGGACAGTTGCGTCACCGATATGGACAGTTTCGGCACTGATATGGACAGTTGCGGCACCGACATGGACAGTTGCGTCACCGATATGGACAGTTTCGGCACTGATATGGATAGTTGCGGCACCGATATGGACAGTTGCGTCACCGATATGGACAGTTGCGGCACCGATATGGACAGTTGCTGCACCGATATGGACAGTTTCGGCACCGATATGGACAGTTGCGGCACTGATATGGACAGTTGCGGCACTGATATGGACAGTTGCGGCACTGATATGGACAGTTGCGGCACTGATATGGGTAGTTGCGGCCCCGATATGGACAATTGCGTCACCGATATGGACAGTTGCGGCACCGATATGGATAGTTGCGGCACTGATATGGATAGTTGCGGCACCGATATGGACAGTTGCGGCACCGATATGGACAGTTTCGGCACCGATATGGACAGTTGCGGCACCGATATGGACAGTTGCGGCACTGATATTGACAGTTGCGGCACTGATATGGATAGTTGCGGCACCGATATTGACGGTTGCGGCCCGATATGGACAATTGCGTCACCGATATGGACAGTTGCGGCACCGATATGGACAGTTGCGGCACCGAAATGGACAGTTTCGGCACTGATATAGATAGTTGGGGCACCGATATGGACAGTTGCGGCACCGATATGGACAGTTGAGGCACTCATACGAACAGTTATCCTCGTACTGATACTTTTTTGAGTATCAGTCCGAGGATGAGTTGCGGCACTGATATGGACAGTTGCGGCACTGATATGGATAGTTGCGGCCCCGATATGGACAATTGCGTCACCGATATAGACAGTTGCGGCACCGACATGTACAGTTGCGTCACCGATATGGACAGTTTCGGCACTGATATGGATAGTTGCGGCACCGATATGGACAGTTGCGGCACCGATATGGACAGTTGCAGCACTCATACGAACAGTTATCCTCGTACTGATACTTTTTTGACTATCATTCTGAGGATGAATTGCGGCACTGATATGGACATTTGCGGCACTGATATTGACAGTTGCGTCACTGTTATGGATAGTTGCGGCACTGATATTGACAGTTGCGGCAAAGATTATGGACAGTTGCGGCACTGATATGGACAGTTGCGGCACCGATATTGACAGTTGCGGCACTGATATGGATAGTTGCGGCACCGATATGGACAGTTGCGTCACCGATATGGACAGTTGCGGCACCGATATGGACAGTTGCGGAAATGGAAATAGGATGAATCTAACCTATATTCATGGCCGAGATTAATTTGTTCAGTCAAACAGCCGATACATATGGTTGCGGCAATGGAAATAGGATGAATCTAACCTATTTCCATGGCCGAGATAAGTTTGTTCAGTCAAACAGCCGATACATATGGTTGCGGCAATGGAAATAGGATGAATCTAACCTATTTCCATGGCCGAGATAAGCTTGTTCAATCAAATAGCCGATACATACGGTATCGGCCAATATAGAGTTGCGGCACTGATATGGACAGTTGCGGCACTGATATTGACAGTTGCGGCACTGATATGGATAGTTGCGGCACTGATATGGATGGTTGCGGCCCCGATATGGACAATTGCGTCACCGATATGGACAGTTGCGGCACCGATATGGACAGTTGCGGCACCGATATGGACAGTTGCGGCACCGATATGGACAGTTGCGGCACCGATATGGACAGTTGCGGCACCGACATGGACAGTTGCGTCACTGATATTGACAGTTGCGGCACTGATATGGATAGTTGCGGCACCGATATGGACAGTAGTGGAAATATGTAGTATGGAGGAGTATGGAAATAGGATGAATCTAACCTATTTCCTTGGCCGAGATAAGTTTGTTCAGTCAAACAGCCGATACATATTGTTGCGGCAATGGAAATAGGCTGAATCTAACCTATTTCCATGGCCGAGATAAGCTTGTTCAATCAAATAGCTGATACATACGGTATCGGCCAATATAGAGTTGCGGCACTGATATGGACAGTTGCGGCACCGATATGGACGGTTGCGGCCCGATATGGACAGTTGCGGCACTGATATGGATAGTTGCGGCCCCGATATGGACAATTGCGTCACCGATATGGACAGTTGCGGTACTGTTATGGACAGTTGCGGTACTGATATGGACAGTTGCCGCACTTATACGAACAGTTATCCTCGTACTGATACTTTTTTGAATATCATTCTGAGGATGATTTGCGGCACTGATATGGACATTTGCGGCACTGATATTGACAGTTTCGGCACTGATATGGACAGTTGCAGCACTGATATAGATAGTTGCGGCACCGATATGGACAGTTGCGGCACTGATATGGACAGTTGCGGCACTGATATGGATAGTTGCGGCACCGATATGGACGGTTGCGGCCCGATATGGACAGTTGCGGCACTGATATGGATAGTTGCGGCCCCGATATGGACAATTGCGTCACCGATATGGACAGTTGCGGCACCGATATGGACAGTTGCGGCACCGATATGGACAGTTTCGCCACTGATATGGATAGTTGCGGCACCGATATGGTCAGTTGCGGCACCGATATGGACAGTTGCAGCACTGATATGGATAGTTGCGAAACCGATATGGACAGTTGCGGCACCGATATGGACAGTTGCGGCACTGATATGGACAGTTGCAGCACTGATATGGATAGTTGCGAAACCGATATGGACAGTTGCGGCACCGATATGGACAGTTGCGGCACTGATATGGACAGTTGCGGCACCGATATGGACAGTTGCGGCACTGATATGGACAGTTGCGGCACTCATACGAACAGTTATCCTCGTACTGATACTTTTTTGAGTATCAATCTGACGATGATTTTCGGCACTGATATGGACATTTGCGGCACCGATATGGACAGTTGCGGCACCGATATGGACAGTTGCGGTACTGATATGGACTGTTGAGGCACTCATACGAACAGTTATCCTCGTACTGATACTTTTTTGAGTTTCAGTCCGAGCATGAGTTGCGGCACTGATATGGACAGTTGCGGCACCGATATGGACAGTTGCAGCACTGATATAGATAGTTGCGGCACCGATATGGACAGTTGCGGCACCGATATGGACAGTTGCGGCACTGATATGGACAGTTGCAGCACTGATATGGATAGTTGCGGCACCGATATGGACAGTTGCGGCACCGATATGGACAGTTGCGGTACTGTTATGGACAGTTGCTGTACTGATATGGACAGTTGCCGCACTTATACGAACAGTTATCCTCGTACTGATACTTTTTTGACTATCATTCTGAGGATGATTTGCGGCACTAATATGGACATTTGCGGCACTGATATTGACAGTTGCGGCACTGTTATGGATAGTTGCGGCACCGATATGGACAGTTGCGGTACTGATATGGACAGTTGAGGCACTCATACGAACAGTTATCCTGGTACTGATACTTTTTTGAGTTTCAGTCCGAGCATGAGTTGCGGCAATGATATGATAATGGAAATAGGATGAATCTAACCTATTTCCATTGGCGAGGTAAGTATGTTCATCTAAACAGCCGATACATTTGGTTGCGGCAATGGAAATAGGATGAATCTAACCTATTTCCATGGCCGAGATAAGCTTGTTCAATCAAATAGCCGATACAAACGGTATCGGCCAATATAAGTTGCGGCAATGGAAATAGGATGAATCTAACCTATTTCCATGGCCGAGATAAGTTTGTTTAATCAAATATCCGATACATACGGTATTGGCCAATATAGAGTTGCGGCACTGATATGGACAGTTGCGGCAACCGATATGGACAGTTGCGGCACTGATATGGACAGTTGCGGCACTGATATTGACAGTTGCGGCACTGATATGGATAGTTGCGGCACCGATATGGACAGTTGCGGCACCGATATGGACAGTTGCGGCACCGATATGGACAGTTGCGGAAATGGAAATAGGAAGAATCTAACCTATTTCCATTGCCGAGATAAGCTTGTTCAATCAAATAGCCGATACATACGGTATCGGATAATATAGAGTTGCGGCAATGGAAATAGGATGAATCTAACCTATTTCCATGGCCGAGATACTTTTGTTCATCTAAACAGCCGATACATTTGGTTGCGGCAATGGAAATAGGATGAATCTAACCTATTTCCATGGCCGAGATAAGCTTGTTCAATCAAATAGCCGATACAAACGGTATCGGCCAATATAGAAGTTGCGGCAATGGAAATAGGATGAATCTAACCTATTTCCATGGCCGAGATAAGTTTGTTTAATCAAATATCCGATACATACGGTATTGGCCAATATAGAGTTGCGGCACTGATATGGACAGTTGCGGCACTCATACGAACAGTTATCCTCGTACTGATACTTTTTTGAGTATAAGTCTGACGATGATTTTCGGCATTGATATGGACATTTTCGGCACTGATATGGACATTTGCGGCACCGATATGGACAGTTGCGGTACTGTTATGGACAGTTGCGGCACCGATATGGACAGTTGCGGCACTCATACGAACAGTTATCCTCGTACTGATACTTTTTTGAGTATCAGTCCGAGGATGAGTTGCGGCACCGATATGGACAGTTGCGGCACCGATATGGACAGTTGCGGCAATGGAAATAGGATGAATCTAACCTATTTCCATGGCCGAGATAAGTTTGTTCAGTCAAACAGCCGATACATATGGTTGCGGCAATGGAAATAGGATGAATCTAACCTATTTCCATGGCCGAGATAAGCTTGTTCAATCAAATAGCCGATATATAGGGTATCGGCCAATATAGAGTTGCGGCACTGATATGGACAGTTGCGGCACTGATATTGACAGTTGCGGCACTGATATGGATAGTTGCGGCACCGATATGGACAGTTGCGGCAATGGAAATAGGATGAATCTAACCTATTTCCATGGCCGAGATAAATTTGTTCAGTCAAACACCCGATACATATGGTTGCGGCAATGGAAATAGGATGAATCTAACCTATTTCCATGGCCGAGATAAGTTTGTTCAATCAAATAGCCGATACATACGGTATCGGCCAATATAGAGTTGCGGCACTGATATGGACAGTTGCGGCACTGATATTGACAGTTGCGGCACTGATATGGATAGTTGCGGCACCGATATGGACGGTTGCGGCACCGATATGGACAGTTGCGGCACTGATATGGATAGTTGCGGCCCCGATATGGACATTTGCGTCACCGATATGGACAGTTGCGGCACCGATATGGACAGTTGCGGCACCGATATGGACAGTTTCGGCACTGATATGGATAGTTGCGGCACCGATATGGACAGTTGCGGCACCGATATGGACAGTTGCAGCACTGATATGGATAGTTGCGGCACTGATATGGACAGTTGCGGCACTCATACGAACAGTTATCCTCGTACTGATACTTTTTTGAGTATCAGTCTGAGGATGATTTGCGGCACTGATATGGACATTTGCGGCACCGATATAGACATTTGCGGCACGGATATGGACATTTGCGGCACCGATATGGACAGTTGCGGCACTGATATGGACAGTTGCGGCACTGATATGGACAGTTGCGGCACCGATATGGACAGTTGCGGCACCGATATGGACAGTTGCAGCACTGATATGGATAGTTGCGGCACCGATATGGACAGTTGCGGCACCGATATGGACAGTTGCGGCACTGATATGGACAGTTGCAGCACTGATATGGATAGTTGCGGCACCGATATGGACAGTTGCGGCACCGATATGGACAGTTGCGGCACTGATATGGACAGTTGTAGCACTGATATGGACAGTTGCGGCACTGATATGGACAGTTTAAGCACTCATACGAACAGTTATCCTCGTACTGATACTTTTTTGAGTATCAATCTGACGATGATTTTCGGCACTGATATGGACAGTTGCGGCACCGATATGGACATTTGCGGCACCGATATGGACAGTTGCGGCACTGATATGGACAGTTGCGGCACTCATACGAACAGTTATCCTCGTACTGATACTTTTTTGAGTATCAGTCCGAGGATGAGTTGCGGCACTGATATGGACAGTTGCGGCACTGATATGGACAGTTGCGGCACTGATATAGATAGTTGCGGCACCGATATGGACAGTTGCGGCACCGATATGGACAGTTGCGGCACTGATATGGACAGTTGCGGCACTGATATGGATAGTTGCGGCACCGATATGGACAGTTGCGGCACCGATATAGACAGTTGCGGTACTGTTATGGACAGTTGCTGTACTGATATGGACAGTTGCCGCACTTATACGAACAGTTATCCTCGTACTGATACTTTTTTGACTATCATTCTGAGGATGATTTGCGGCACTAATATGGACATTTGCGGCACTGATATTGACAGTTGCGGCACTGTTATGGATAGTTGCGGCACCGATATGGACAGTTGCGGTACTGATATGGACAGTTGAGGCACTCATACGAACAGTTATCCTGGTACTGATACTTTTTTGAGTTTCAGTCCGAGCATGAGTTGCGGCAATGATATGATAATGGAAATAGGATGAATCTAACCTATTTCCATTGGCGAGGTAAGTATGTTCATCTAAACAGCCGATACATTTGGTTGCGGCAATGGAAATAGGATGAATCTAACCTATTTCCATGGCCGAGATAAGCTTGTTCAATCAAATAGCCGATACAAACGGTATCGGCCAATATAGAAGTTGCGGCAATGGAAATAGGATGAATCTAACCTATTTCCATGGCCGAGATAAGTTTGTTTAATCAAATATCCGATACATACGGTATTGGCCAATATAGAGTTGCGGCACTGATATGGACAGTTGCGGCACCGATATGGACAGTTGCGGCACTGATATGGACAGTTGCGGCACTGATATTGACAGTTGCGGCACTGATATGGATAGTTGCGGCACCGATATGGACAGTTGCGGCACCGATATGGACAGTTGCGGCACCGATATGGACAGTTGCGGAAATGGAAATAGGAAGAATCTAACCTATTTCCATTGCCGAGATAAGCTTGTTCAATCAAATAGCCGATACATACGGTATCGGATAATATAGAAGTTGCGGCAATGGAAATAGGATGAATCTAACCTATTTCCATGGCCGAGATACTTTTGTTCATCTAAACAGCCGATACATTTGGTTGCGGCAATGGAAATAGGATGAATCTAACCTATTTCCATGGCCGAGATAAGCTTGTTCAATCAAATAGCCGATACAAACGGTATCGGCCAATATAGAGTTGCGGCAATGGAAATAGGATGAATCTAACCTATTTCCATGGCCGAGATAAGTTTGTTTAATCAAATATCCGATACATACGGTATTGGCCAATATAGAGTTGCGGCACTGATATGGACAGTTGCGGCACTCATACGAACAGTTATCCTCGTACTGATACTTTTTTGAGTATAAGTCTGACGATGATTTTCGGCATTGATATGGACATTTTCGGCACTGATATGGACATTTGCGGCACCGATATGGACAGTTGCGGTACTGTTATGGACAGTTGCGGCACCGATATGGACAGTTGCAGCACTCATACGAACAGTTATCCTCGTACTGATACTTTTTTGAGTATCAGTCTGACGATGATTTTCGGCACCGATATGGACAGTTGCGGCACCGATATGGACAGTTGCGGCAATGGAAATAGGATGAATCTAACCTATTTCCATGGCCGAGATAAGTTTGTTCAGTCAAACAGCCGATACATATGGTTGCGGCAATGGAAATAGGATGAATCTAACCTATTTCCATGGCCGAGATAAGCTTGTTCAATCAAATAGCTGATACATACGGTATCGGCCAATATAGAGTTGCGGCACTGATATGGACAGTTGCGTCACTGATATTGACAGTTGCGGCACTGATATGGATAGTTGCGGCACCGATATGGACAGTTGCGGCAATGGAAATAGGATGAATCTAACCTATTTCCATGGCCGAGATAAATTTGTTCAGTCAAACACCCGATACATATGGTTGCGGCAATGGAAATAGGATGAATCTAACCTATTTCCATGGCCGAGATAAGTTTGTTCAATCAAATAGCCGATACATACGGTATCGGCCAATATAGAGTTGCGGCACTGATATGGACAGTTGCGGCACTGATATTGACAGTTGCGGCACTGATATGGATAGTTGTGGCACCGATATGGACGGTTGCGGCCCGATATGGACAGTTGCGGCACTGATATGGATAGTTGCGGCCCCGATATGGACAATTGCGTCACCGATATGGACAGTTGCGGCACCGATATGGACAGTTGCGGCACCGATATGGACAGTTTCGCCACTGATATGGATAGTTGCGGCACCGATATGGACAGTTGCGGCACCGATATGGACAGTTGCAGCACTGATATGGATAGTTGCGAAACCGATATGGACAGTTGCGGCACCGATATGGACAGTTGCGGCACTGATATGGACAGTTAAGGCACTCATACGAACAGTTATCCTCGTACTGATTCTTTTTTGAGTATCAGTCCGAGGATGAGTTTCGGCACTGATATGGATAGTTGCGGTACTGATATGGACAGTTGAGGCACTCATACGAACAGTTATCCTCGTACTGATACTTTTTTGAGTATCAGTCTGACGATTATTTTCGGCATTGATATGGACAGTTGCGGCACCGATATGGACAGTTGCGGCACTGATATGGATAGTTGCGGCACCGATATGGACGGTTGCGGCCCCGATATGGACAGTTGCGGCACCGATATGGACAGTTGCAGCACTCATACGAACAGTTATCCTCTTACTGATACTTTTTTGAGTATCAGTCTGACGATGATTTTCGGCACTGATATGGACAGTTGCGTCACTGATATGGATAGTTGCGGCCCCGATATGGACAATTGCGTCACCGATATGGACAGTTGCGGCACCGATATGGACAGTTGCGGCACCGATATGGACAGTTTCGGCACTGATATGGATAGTTGCGGCACCGATATGGACAGTTGCGGCACCGATATTGACAGTTGCAGCACTCATACGAACAGTTATCCTCGTACTGATACTTTTTTGAGTATCAGTCTGACATGATTTTCGGCACTGATATGGACATTTGCGGCACCGATATGGACAGTTGCGGTAATGTTATGGACAGTTGCGGCACTGATATGGATAGTTGCGGCACCGATATGGACAGTTGCGGCACTGTTATGGACAGTTGCGGCACCGATATGGACAGTTGGGGCACCGATATGGACAGTTGCGGCACTGATATGGATAGTTGCGGCACCGATATGGACAGTTGCGGCACCGATATGGACAGTTGCAGCACTCATACGAACAGTTATCCTCGTACTGATACTTTTTTGACTATCATTCTGAGGATGATTTGCGGCACTGATATGGACATTTGCGCCACTGATATTGACAGTTGCGTCACTGTTATGGATAGTTGCGGCACTGATATGGATAGTTGCGGCAAAGAATATGGACAGTTGCGGCACTGATATGGACAGTTGCGGCACCGATATGGACAGTTGCGGCACTGATATGGATAGTTGCGGCACCGATATGGACAGTTGCGTCACCGATATGGACAGTTGCGGCACCGATATGGACAGTTTCGGCACCGATATGGACCGTTGCGGCACTGATATGGACAGTTGCGGCACTGATATGGACAGTTGCGGCACTGATATGGATAGTTGCGGCCCCGATATGGACAATTGCGTCACCAATATGGACAGTTGCGGCACCGATATGGATAGTTGCGGCACTGATATGGATAGTTGCGGCACCGATATGGACAGTTGCATCACCGATATGGACAGTTGCGGCACCGATATGGACAGTTGCGGCACTGATATGGACAGTTGCGGCACTGATATGGATAGTTGCGGCCCCGATATGGACAATTGCGTCACCGATATGGACAGTTGCGGCACCAATATGGATAGTTGCGGCACTGATATGGATAGTTGCGGCACCGATATGGACAGTTGCGGCACCGATATGGACAGTTTCGGCACCGATATGGACAGTTGCGGCACCGATATGGACAGTTGCGGCACTGATATTGACAGTTGCGGCACTGATATGGATAGTTGCGGCACCGATATGGACGGTTGCGGCCCGATATGGACAATTGCGTCACCGATATGGACAGTTGCGGCACCGATATGGACAGTTGCGTCACTGTTATGGATAGTTGCGGCACTGATATGGATAGTTGCGGCAAAGAATATGGACAGTTGCGGCACTGATATGGACAGTTGCGGCACCGATATGGACAGTTGCGGCACTGATATGGATAGTTGCGGCACCGATATGGACAGTTGCGTCACCGATATGGACAGTTGCGGCACCGATATGGACAGTTGCGGCACCGATATGGACAGTTTCGGCACCGATATGGACCGTTGCGGCACTGATATGGACAGTTGCGGCACTGATATGGACAGTTGCGGCACTGATATGGATAGTTGCGGCCCCGATATGGACAATTGCGTCACCAATATGGACAGTTGCGGCACCGATATGGATAGTTGCGGCACTGATATGGATAGTTGCGGCACCGATATGGACAGTTGCATCACCGATATGGACAGTTGCGGCACCGATATGGACAGTTGCGGCACTGATATGGACAGTTGCGGCACTGATATGGATAGTTGCGGCCCCGATATGGACAATTGCGTCACCGATATGGACAGTTGCGGCACCAATATGGATAGTTGCGGCACTGATATGGATAGTTGCGGCACCGATATGGACAGTTGCGGCACCGATATGGACAGTTTCGGCACCGATATGGACAGTTGCGGCACCGATATGGACAGTTGCGGCACTGATATTGACAGTTGCGGCACTGATATGGATAGTTGCGGCACCGATATGGATAGTTGCGGCCCCGATATGGACAATTGCGTCACCGATATGGACAGTTGCGGCACCGATATGGATAGTTGCGGCACCGAAATGGACAGTTTCGGCACTGATATGGATAGTTGCGGCCCCGATATGGACAGTTGCGGCACCGATATGGACAGTTTCGGCACCGATATGGACAGTTGCGGCACTGATATGGACAGTTGCGGCACTGATATGGATAGTTGCGGCCCCGATATGGACAATTGCGTCACCAATATGGACAGTTGCGGCACCGATATGGATAGTTGCGGCACTGATATGGATAGTTGCGGCACCGATATGGACAGTTGCATCACCGATATGGACAGTTGCGGCACCGATATGGACAGTTGCGGCACTGATATGGACAGTTGCGGCACTGATATGGATAGTTGCGGCCCCGATATGGACAATTGCGTCACCGATATGGACAGTTGCGGCACCGACATGGACAGTTGCGTCACCGATATGGACAGTTTCGGCACTGATATGGATAGTTGCGGCACCGATATAGACAGTTGCGGCACCGATATGGACAGTTGCAGCACTCATACGAACAGTTATCCTCGTACTGATACTTTTTTGACTATCATTCTGAGGATGAGTTGCGGCACTGATATGGACATTTGCGGCACTGATATGGATAGTTGCGGCCCCGATATGGACAATTGCGTCACCGATATGGACAGTTGCGGCACCGACATGGACAGTTGCGTCACCGATATGGACAGTTTCGGCACTGATATGGACAGTTGCGGCACCGACATGGACAGTTGCGTCACCGATATGGACAGTTTCGGCACTGATATGGATAGTTGCGGCACCGATATGGACAGTTGCGTCACCGATATGGACAGTTGCGGCACCGATATGGACAGTTGCTGCACCGATATGGACAGTTTCGGCACCGATATGGACAGTTGCGGCACTGATATGGACAGTTGCGGCACTGATATGGACAGTTGCGGCACTGATATGGACAGTTGCGGCACTGATATGGGTAGTTGCGGCCCCGATATGGACAATTGCGTCACCGATATGGACAGTTGCGGCACCGATATGGATAGTTGCGGCACTGATATGGATAGTTGCGGCACCGATATGGACAGTTGCGGCACCGATATGGACAGTTTCGGCACCGATATGGACAGCTGCGGCACCGATATGGACAGTTGCGGCACTGATATTGACAGTTGCGGCACTGATATGGATAGTTGCGGCACCGATATGGACAGTTGCGGCACCGATATGGACAGTTGCAGCACTCATACGAACAGTTATCCTCGTACTGATACTTTTTTGACTATCATTCTGAGGATGATTTGCGGCACTGATATGGACATTTGCGGCACTGATATTGACAGTTGCGTCACTGTTATGGATAGTTGCGGCACTGATATTGACAGTTGCGGCAAAGATTATGGACAGTTGCGGCACTGATATGGACAGTTGCGGCACCGATATTGACAGTTGCGGCACTGATATGGATAGTTGCGGCACCGATATGGACAGTTGCGTCACCGATATGGACAGTTGCGGCACCGATATGGACAGTTGCGGAAATGGAAATAGGATGAATCTAACCTATTTCCATGGCCGAGATAAGTTTGTTCAGTCAAACAGCCGATACATATGGTTGCGGCAATGGAAATAGGATGAATCTAACCTATTTCCATGGCCGAGATAAGTTTGTTCAGTCAAACAGCCGATACATATGGTTGCGGCAATGGAAATAGGATGAATCTAACCTATTTCCATGGCCGAGATAAGCTTGTTCAATCAAATAGCCGATACATACGGTATCGGCCAATATAGAGTTGCGGCACTGATATGGACAGTTGCGGCACTGATATTGACAGTTGCGGCACTGATATGGATAGTTGCGGCACCGATATGGACGGTTGCGGCCCGATATGGACAGTTGCGGCACTGATATGGATGGTTGCGGCCCCGATATGGACAATTGCGTCACCGATATGGACAGTTGCGGCACCGATATGGACAGTTGCGGCACCGATATGGACAGTTTCGGCACTGATATGGATAGTTGCGGCACCGATATGGACAGTTGCGGCACCGATATGGACAGTTGCGGCACCGACATGGACAGTTGCGTCACTGATATTGACAGTTGCGGCACTGATATGGATAGTTGCGGCACCGATATGGACAGTAGTGGAAATATGTAGTATGGAGGAGTATGGAAATAGGATGAATCTAACCTATTTCCTTGGCCGAGATAAGTTTGTTCAGTCAAACAGCCGATACATATTGTTGCGGCAATGGAAATAGGCTGAATCTAACCTATTTCCATGGCCGAGATAAGCTTGTTCAATCAAATAGCTGATACATACGGTATCGGCCAATATAGAGTTGCGGCACTGATATGGACAGTTGCGGCACCGATATGGACGGTTGCGGCCCGATATGGACAGTTGCGGCACTGATATGGATGATTGCGGCCCCGATATGGACAATTGCGTTACCGATATGGACAGTTGCGGTACTGTTATGGACAGTTGCGGTACTGATATGGACAGTTGCCGCACTTATACGAACAGTTATCCTCGTACTGATACTTTTTTGAATATCATTCTGAGGATGATTTGCGGCACTGATATGGACATTTGCGGCACTGATATTGACAGTTTCGGCACTGATATGGACAGTTGCAGCACTGATATAGATAGTTGCGGCCCCGATATGGACAGTTGCGGCACTGATATTGACAGTTGCGGCACTGATATGGATAGTTGCGGCCCGATATGGACAATTGCGTCACCGATATGGACAGTTGCGGCACCGATATGGACAGTTGCGGCACCGAAATGGACAGTTTCGGCACTGATATGGATAGTTGGGGCACCGATATGGACAGTTGCGGCACCGATATGGACAGTTGAGGCACTCATACGAACAGTTATCCTCGTACTGATACTTTTTTGAGTATCAGTCCGAGGATGAGTTGCGGCACTGATATGGACAGTTGCGGCACTGATATGGATAGTTGCGGCCCCGATATGGACAATTGCGTCACCGATATGGACAGTTGCGGCACCGACATGGACAGTTGCGTCACCGATATGGACAGTTTCGGCACTGATATGGATAGTTGCGGCACCGATATAGACAGTTGCGGCACCGATATGGACAGTTGCAGCACTCATACGAACAGTTATCCTCGTACTGATACTTTTTTGACTATCATTCTGAGGATGAGTTGCGGCACTGATATGGACATTTGCGGCACTGATATGGATAGTTGCGGCCCCGATATGGACAATTGCGTCACCGATATGGACAGTTGCGGCACCGACATGGACAGTTGCGTCACCGATATGGACAGTTTCGGCACTGATATGGACAGTTGCGGCACCGACATGGACAGTTGCGTCACCGATATGGACAGTTTCGGCACTGATATGGACAGTTGCGGCACCGATATGGACAGTTGCGTCACCGATATGGACAGTTGCGGCACCGATATGGACAGTTGCTGCACCGATATGGACAGTTTCGGCACCGATATGGACAGTTGCGGCACTGATATGGACAGTTGCGGCACTGATATGGACAGTTGCGGCACTGATATTGACAGTTGCGGCACTGATATGGATAGTTGCGGCACCGATATGGACGGTTGCGGCCCGATATGGACAGTTGCGGCACTGATATGGATGGTTGCGGCCCCGATATGGACAATTGCGTCACCGATATGGACAGTTGCGGCACCGATATGGACAGTTGCGGCACCGATATGGACAGTTTCGGCACTGATATGGATAGTTGCGGCACCGATATGGACAGTTGCGGCACCGATATGGACAGTTGCGGCACCGACATGGACAGTTGCGTCACTGATATTGACAGTTGCGGCACTGATATGGATAGTTGCGGCACCGATATGGACAGTAGTGGAAATATGTAGTATGGAGGAGTATGGAAATAGGATGAATCTAACCTATTTCCTTGGCCGAGATAAGTTTGTTCAGTAAAACAGCCGATACATATTGTTGCGGCAATGGAAATAGGCTGAATCTAACCTATTTCCATGGCCGAGATAAGCTTGTTCAATCAAATAGCTGATACATACGGTATCGGCCAATATAGAGTTGCGGCACTGATATGGACAGTTGCGGCACCGATATGGACGGTTGCGGCCCGATATGGACAGTTGCGGCACTGATATGGATGATTGCGGCCCCGATATGGACAATTGCGTTACCGATATGGACAGTTGCGGTACTGTTATGGACAGTTGCGGTACTGATATGGACAGTTGCCGCACTTATACGAACAGTTATCCTCGTACTGATACTTTTTTGAATATCATTCTGAGGATGATTTGCGGCACTGATATGGACATTTGCGGCACTGATATTGACAGTTTCGGCACTGATATGGACAGTTGCAGCACTGATATAGATAGTTGCGGCACCGATATGGACAGTTGCGGCACTGATATTGACAGTTGCGGCACTGATATGGATAGTTGCGGCCCGATATGGACAATTGCGTCACCGATATGGACAGTTGCGGCACCGATATGGACAGTTGCGGCACCGAAATGGACAGTTTCGGCACTGATATGGATAGTTGGGGCACCGATATGGACAGTTGCGGCACCGATATGGACAGTTGAGGCACTCATACGAACAGTTATCCTCGTACTGATACTTTTTTGAGTATCAGTCCGAGGATGAGTTGCGGCACTGATATGGACAGTTGCGGCACTGATATGGATAGTTGCGGCCCCGATATGGACAATTGCGTCACCGATATGGACAGTTGCGGCACCGACATGGACAGTTGCGTCACCGATATGGACAGTTTCGGCACTGATATGGATAGTTGCGGCACCGATATAGACAGTTGCGGCACCGATATGGACAGTTGCAGCACTCATACGAACAGTTATCCTCGTACTGATACTTTTTGACTATCATTCTGAGGATGAGTTGCGGCACTGATATGGACATTTGCGGCACTGATATGGATAGTTGCGGCCCCGATATGGACAATTGCGTCACCGATATGGACAGTTGCGGCACCGACATGGACAGTTGCGTCACCGATATGGACAGTTTCGGCACTGATATGGACAGTTGCGGCACCGACATGGACAGTTGCGTCACCGATATGGACAGTTTCGGCACTGATATGGACAGTTGCGGCACCGATATGGACAGTTGCGTCACCGATATGGACAGTTGCGGCACCGATATGGACAGTTGCTGCACCGATATGGACAGTTTCGGCACCGATATGGACAGTTGCGGCACTGTTATGGACAGTTGCCGCACTGATACGAACAGTTGCAGCACTCATACGAACAGTTATCCTCTTACTGATACTTTTTTGAGTATCAGTCTGACGATGATTTTCGGCACTGATATGGACAGTTGCGTCACTGATATGGATAGTTGCGGCCCCGATATGGACAATTGCGTCACCGATATGGACAGTTGCGGCACCGATATGGATAGTTGCGGCACCGATATGGACAGTTGCGGCACCGATATGGACAGTTGCGGCACCGATATGGACAGTTGCGGCACCGATATGGACAGTTGCGGCACCGATATGGACAGTTGCGGCACTGATATGGACAGTTGCGGCACTTATACGAACAGTTATCCTCGTACTGATACTTTTTTGAGTATCAGTCCGAGGATGAGTTGCGGCACTGATATGGACAGTTGCGGCACCGATATGGACAGTTGCGGCACTGATATGGACAGTTGCGGCACTGATATGGATAGTTGCGGCACCGATATGGACAGTTGCGGCACCGATATGGACAGTTGCGGCACTGATATGGACAGTTGCGGCACTCATACGAACAGTTATCCTCGTACTGATACTTTTTTGAGTATCAGTCTGAGGATGATTTGCGGCACTGATATGGACAGTTGCGGCACTGATATGGACAGTTGCGGCACTGATATGGATAGTTGCGGCACCGATATGGACAGTTGCGGCACCGATATGGACAGTTGCGGCACCGATATGGACAGTTGCCGCACTTATACGAACAGTTATCCTCGTACTGATACTTTTTTGAGTATCAGTCTGAGGATGATTTGCGGCACTGATATGGACAGTTGCGGCACTGATATGGACAGTTGCGGCACCGATATGGACAGTTGCGGCACCGATATGGACAGTTGCGGCACCGATATGGACAGTTGCGGCACCGATATGGACAGTTTCGGCACTGATATGGATAGTTGCCGTACCGATATGGACATTTGCCGCACTTATACGAACAGTTATCCTCGTACTGATACTTTTTTGAGTATCAGTCCGAGGATGAGTTGCGGCACTGATATGGATAGTTGCGGCACTGATATGGACAGTTGCGGCACTGATATGGACAGTTGCGGCACCGATATGGACAGTTGCATGGCAATGTCTGATTGTTCCTTTGACAATATAGCTAATGTCTTTTAAGATTATGATTCTAGGGACTAGGAAAAATATTCCTGACATGTATTTCTAGCAGTTGGGCATGTGTCTTCACAGCCACAAATTTAATAGTATTCAAATACAAAGATAGTGGAGTACTTTCGAGCAATGCTGTAGCAAAATATCTGCGTGGCACTATTGAATTTACTTGGGCACTATTTAGTTGGACCGTTTAACTTCAAAACTAGCCCAAATGGAACACTGAAATGTCCTGCCAAATACTAGCTAGAGACATTTTTAAAATTTCACTATGCTATTTAGAGTCAATACACACACTTTGCTCTCTCCTACAGTCAACACACAGTGAGTGGGGAATACAAAAAGATTGTAGAGCATTAGAAAACGGGTGCAAAAGGTGGTAGAGCATGGTGAACTAACTTCATGGGATCGATATCTACTGATTAGACACTTCTATTAGCCAAAATGATCAAATCCTCGACCAATGGGGTTAAAAAACGTAAACACACAATGTGCTCTCTCCCACAGTCAACACACAGTGAGTGGGGAATACAAAAAGGTTTGTATACAACTTTCGAGCATTTCTGTAGAAAAATATATTCGTGGGCCTATTGAATTTACTTGGGCACTATTTAGTTGGACCGTTTAACTTCAAAACTAGCCCAAATGGAACACTGAAATGTCCTTCCAAATACTAATGGGATTCAAAAAACAAACACACAATGTGCTCTCTCTCTCTTTCAGTCAACTCACAGTGAGTGGGGAATACAAAAAGATTGTAGAACATTAGAAAACGGGTGCAAAAGGTGGTAGAGCATGGTGAACTAACTTCATGGGTTCGATATCTACTGATTAGACACTTCTATTAGCCAAAATGATCAAATCCTCGACCAATGGGGTTAATAAACGAAAACACACAATGTGCTCTCTCCCACAGTCAACTCACAGTGAGTGGGGAATACAAAAAGATTGTAGAGCATTAGAAAACGGGCGCAAAAGGTGGTAGAGCATGATTATTAACCTTCATGGGATCGATATCTACTGATTAGACACTTCTATTAGCCAAAATGATCAAATCCTCGACCAATGGGGTTAAAAAACCAACACACAATGTGCTCTATAGGTATACATCAGTCAACTCACAGTGAGTGGGGGAAAACAAATACAAAAACCATCGAAAAACATCGAAATCCATAATTTATCCTCAAGTAAGACACTAATTCTCGTAGATTCTCTTCATATCTACTAATTAAAACACATATTAGGGCGAAGAATAGTGTAATACTCGAATACCAAACCAAAAACCAAAAATCTCCAACGTAAACATTGAGGAAATATATTGCCGGAAACTTTTTCTCAAGTTGTCAAAGAAGTTGGGGAATGAATTTCTTTCATTGAAATTTTAATTGATAAATGATTAGATTTTACGCGTAGATTGTCCATATCATGGAAATCAGTGTTAATACAAAAATATTGTAGAGCATGATAACTCTTCCTATCAGTGCCGCAACTGTTCCAATGAGTGCCGCAACTGTTCTAATCAGTGCCGCAACTGTTCCAAATACCAAATGCTCATTGGACACACACTCACTCACTCAATGATGTGGTGATGATGACTGTTGTGCATTGTGACCAACCTGACAAAGGTTGTTTTAAACAACCTTCATATACCAACCTGACAAAGGTCGTTTTAAACAACCTTCATATACCAAATGCTCATTGGACACACACTCACTCACTCAATGATGTGGTGATGATGACTGTTGTGAATTGTGACCAACCTGACAAAAGTTGTTTTAAACAACCTTCATATACCAAATGCTCATTGGACACAGACACACACTCACTCACTAAAATGGCAAAATGGTAAAATATCAATGTCTGATTGATCTTTTGACAAAATAGCTAATGTCTTTTAAGATTATGATTCTCGGGACGGTGTAAAATAATCCTGACATGTATTTCTAGCTGTTGTGCATGTGTCTTCACAGCCACGAATTTAATAAGATTCAAATACAAAGATTGGAATATTGAGTACACTAAAATATCAATGTCTGATTGATCCTTTGACAATATAGCTAATGTCTTTTAAGATTATGATTCTCGGGACGGTGTAAAATAATCCTGACATGTATTTCTAGCTGTTGTACATGTGTCTTCACAGCCACGAATTTAATAAGATTCAAATACAAAGATTGGAATATTGAGTACACTAAAATGGCAATGTCTGATTGTTTCTTTGACAATATAGCTAATGTCTTTTGAGATTATGATTCTAGGGACCTTGAAAAATAATCCTGACATGTATTTCTAGCAGTTGGGCATGTGTCTTCACAGCCACGAATTTAATAAGATTCAAATATAAAGATTTGAATATTGAGTACACTAAAATGGCAATGTCTGATTGATCCTTTGACAATATAGCTAATGTCTTTTGAGATTATGATTCTTGGGACTAGGAAAAATAATCCTGACATAAATTTCTAGCAGTTGGGCATGTGTCTTCACAGCCACGAATTTAATATGATTCAAATACAAAGATAGTGGAGTACTTTCGAGCAATGCTGTAGCAAAATATCTGCGTGGCACTATTGAATTTACTTGGGCATTATTTAGTTGGACCGTTTAACTTCAAAACTAGCCCAAATGGAACACTGAAATGTCCTTCTAAATACTAATGGGATTCAAAAAACAAACACACAATGTGCCCTCTCCATCAGTCAACTCACAGTGAGTGGGGAATACAAAAAGATTGTAGAGCATTAGAAAACGGGCGCAAAAGGTGGTAGAGCATGATTATTAACCTTCATGGGATCGATATCTACTGATTAGACACTTCTATTAGCCAAAATGATCAAATCCTTGACCAATGGGGTTAAAAAACGTAAACACACAATGTGCTCTCTCCCACAGTCAACACACAGTGAGTGGGGAATACAAAAAGATTGTAGAGCATTAGAAAACGGGCGCAAAAGGTGGTATAGCATGATTATTAACCTTCATGGGATCGATATCTACTGATTAGACACTTCTATTAGCCAAAATGATCAAATCCTTGACCAATGGGGTTAAAAAACGTAAACACACAATGTGCTCTTTCCCACAGTCAACACACAGTGAGTGGGGAATACAAAAAGATTGTAGAGCATTAGAAAACGGGTGCAAAAGGTGGTAGAGCATGGTGAACTAACTTCATGGGATCGATATCTACTGATTAGACACTTCTATTAGCCAAAATGATCAAATCCTCGACGAATCGGGTTAAAAAACGAAAACACACAATGTGCTCTCTCCCACAGTCAACACACAGTGAGTGGGGAATACAAAAAGATTGTAGAGCATTAGAAAACGGGTGCAAAAGGTGGTAGAGAATGGTGAACTAACTTCATGGGATCGATATCTACTGATTAGACACTTCTATTAGCCAAAGTGATTAAATCCTCGACGAATAGGGGTTAAAAAACGAAAACACACAATGTGCTCTCTCCTACAGTCAACACACAGTGAGTGGGGAATACAAAAAGATTGTAGAGCATTAGAAAACGGGCGCAAAAAGTGGTAGAGCATGGTGAACTAACTTCATGGGATCGATATCTACTGATTAGACACTTCTATTAGCCAAAGTGATTAAATCCTCGACGAATGGGGTTAAAAAACGAAAACACACAATGTGCTCTCTCC
This sequence comes from Rhizoglyphus robini, assembly GCA_023373905.1. NCBI lineage: Eukaryota > Metazoa > Arthropoda > Arachnida > Sarcoptiformes > Acaridae > Rhizoglyphus > Rhizoglyphus robini. The sequence goes on from JAKIJQ010000197.1 coordinate 243,880, forward strand.
CACAGTCAACACACAGTGAGTGGGGAATACAAAAGGTTTGTATACAACTTTCGAGCATTTCTGTAGAAAAATATTTGCGTGGGCCTATTGAATTTACTTGGGCATTAATTAGTTGGACCGTTTAACTTCAAAACTAGCCCAAATGGAACACTGAAATGTCCTTCCAAATACTAATGGGATTCAAAAAACAAACACACAATGTGCCCTCTCCATCAGTCAACTCACAGTGAGTGGGGAACACAAAAAGGTTTGTATACAACTTTCGAGCATTGCTGTAGCAAAATATATGCGTGGGCCTATTGAATTTACTTGGGCATTATTTAGTTGGACCGTTTAACTTCAAAACTAGCCCAAATGGAACACTGAAATGTCCTTCCAAATACTAATGGGATTCAAAAAACAAACACACAATGTGCTCTCTCCCACAGTCAACACACAGTGAGTGGGGAATACAAAAAGATTGTAGAGCATTAGAAAACGGGCGCAAAAGGTGGTAGAGCATGGTGAACTAACTTCATGGGATCGATATCTACTGATTAGACACTTCTATTAGCCAAAGTGATTAAATCCTCGACGAATGGGGTTAAAAAACGAAAACACACAATGTGCTCTCTCCCACAGTCAACACACAGTGAGTGGGGAATACAAAAGGTTTGTATACAACTTTCGAGCATTGCTGTAGCAAAATATATGCGTGGGCCTATTGAATTTACTTGGGCATTATTTAGTTGGACCGTTTAACTTCAAAACTAGCCCAAATGGAACACTGAAATGTCCTTCCAAATACTAATGGGATTCAAAAAACAAACACACAATGTGCTCTCTCCCACAGTCAACACACAGTGAGTGGGGAATACAAAAAGATTGTAGAGCATTAGAAAACGGGCGCAAAAGGTGGTAGAGCATGATTATTAACCTTCATGGGATCGATATCTACTGATTAGACACTTCTATTAGCCAAAATGATCAAATCCTTGACCAATGGGGTTAAAAAACGTAAACACACAATTTGCTCTCTCCCACAGTCAACACACAGTGAGTGGGGAATACAAAAAGATTGTAGAGCATTAGAAAACGGGCGCAAAAGGTGGTAGAGCATGATTATTAACCTTCATGGGATCGATATCTACTGATTAGACACTTCTATTAGCCAAAATGATCAAATCCTTGACCAATGGGGTTAAAAAACCAACACACAATGTGCTCTATAGGTATACCTCAGTCAACTCACAGTGAGTGGGGGAAAACAAATACAAAAACCATCGAAAAACATCGAAATCCATAATTTATCCTCAAGTAAGACACTAATTCTCGTAGATTCTCTTCATATCTACTAATTAAAACACATATTAGGGCGAAGAATAGTGTAATACTCGAATACCAAACCAAAAACCAAAAATCTCCAACGTAAACATTGAGGAAATATATTGCCGGAAACTTTTTCTCAAGTTGTCAAAGAAGTTGGGGAATGAATTTCTTTCATTGAAATTTTAATTCATAAATGATTAGATTTTACGCGTAGATTGTCCATATCATGGAAATCAGTGTTAATACAAAAAATATTATAGAGCTTGATAACTCTTCCTATCAGTGCCGCAACTGTTCCAATGAGTGCCGCAACTGTTCTAATCAGTGCCGCAACTGTTCCAAATACCAAATGCTCATTGGACTCAGACACACACTCACTCACTCACTTACTGATGTGGTGATGATGACTGTTGTGCATTGTGACCAACCTGACAAAGGTAGTGTTACACAACCTTCATATACCAACCTGACAAAGGTCGTTTTAAACAACCTTCATATACCAAATGCTCATTGGACACACACTCACTCACTCAATGATGTGGTGATGATGACTGTTGTGCATTGTGAACAACCTGACAAAGGTCGTTTTAAACAACCTTCATATACCAAATGCTCATTGGACACAGACACACACTCACTCACTAAAATGGCAAAATGGTAAAATATCAATGTCTGATTGATCCTTTGACAATATAGCTAATGTCTTTTAAGATTATGATTCTCGGGACGGTGTAAAATAATCCTGACATGTATTTCTAGCTGTTGTGCATGTGTCTTCACAGCCACGAATTTAATAAGATTCAAATACAAAGATTGGAATATTGAGTACACTAAAATATCAATGTCTGATTGATCCTTTGACAATATAGCTAATGTCTTTTAAGATTATGATTCTCGGGACGGTGTAAAATAATCCTGACATGTATTTCTAGCTGTTATGCATGTGTCTTCACAGCCACGAATTTAATAAGATTCAAATACAAAGATTGGAATATTGAGTACACTAAAATGGCAATGTCTGATTGTTTCTTTGACAATATAGCTAATGTCTTTTGAGATTATGATTCTAGGGACCTTGAAAAATAATCCTGACATGTATTTCTAGCAGTTGGGCATGTGTCTTCACAGCCACGAATTTAATAAGATTCAAATATAAAGATTTGAATATTGAGTACACTAAAATGGCAATGTCTGATTGATCCTTTGACAATATAGCTAATGTCTTTTGAGATTATGATTCTTGGGACTAGGAAAAATAATCCTGACATAAATTTCTAGCAGTTGGGCATGTGTCTTCACAGCCACGAATTTAATATGATTCAAATACAAAGATAGTGGAGTACTTTCGAGCAATGCTGTAGCAAAATATCTGCGTGGCACTATTGAATTTACTTGGGCATTATTTAGTTGGACCGTTTAACTTCAAAACTAGCCCAAATGGAACACTGAAATGTCCTTCCAAATACTAATGGGATTCAAAAAACAAACACACAATGTGCCCTCTCCATCAGTCAACTCACAGTGAGTGGGGAACACAAAAGGTTTGTATACAACTTTCGAGCATTGCTGTAGCAAAATATATGCGTGGGCCTATTGAATTTACTTGGGCATTATTTAGTTGGACCGTTTAACTTCAAAACTAGCCTAAATGGAACACTGAAATGTCCTTCCAAATACTAATGGGATTCAAAAAACAAACACACAATGTGCTCTCTCCCACAGTCAACTCACAGTGAGTGGGGAATACAAAAAGATTGTAGAGCATTAGAAAACGGGCGCAAAAAGGTGGTAGAGCATGATTATTAACCTTCATGGGATCGATATCTACTGATTAGACACTTCTATTAGCCAAAATGATCAAATCCTTGACCAATGGGGTTAAAAAACGTAAACACACAATGTGCTCTCTCCCACAGTCAACACACAGTGAGTGGGGAATACAAAAAGATTGTAGAGCATTAGAAAACGGGCGCAAAAGGTGGTAGAGCATGATTATTAACCTTCATGGGATCGATATCTACTGATTAGACACTTCTATTAGCCAAAATGATCAAATCCTTGACCAATGGGGTTAAAAAACGTAAACACACAATGTGCTCTCTCCCACAGTCAACACACAGTGAGTGGGGAATACAAAAAGATTGTAGAGCATTAGAAAACGGGTGCAAAAGGTGGTAGAGCATGGTGAACTAACTTCATGGGATCGATATCTACTGATTAGACACTTCTATTAGCCAAAATGATCAAATCCTCGACGAATCGGGTTAAAAAACGAAAACACACAATGTGCTCTCTCCCACAGTCAACACACAGTGAGTGGGGAATACAAAAAGATTGTAGAGCATTAGAAAACGGGTGCAAAAAGGTGGTAGAGAATGGTGAACTAACTTCATGGGATCGATATCTACTGATTAGACACTTCTATTAGCCAAAGTGATTAAATCCTCGACGAATAGGGGTTAAAAAACGAAAACACACAATGTGCTCTCTCCCACAGTCAACACACAGTGAGTGGGGGAATACAAAAAGATTGTAGAGCATTAGAAAACGGGCGCAAAAAGTGGTAGAGCATGGTGAACTAACTTCATGGGATCGATATCTACTGATTAGACACTTCTATTAGCCAAAGTGATTAAATCCTCGACGAATGGGGTTAAAAAACGAAAACACACAATGTGCTCTCTCCCACAGTCAACACACAGTGAGTGGGGAATACAAAAGGTTTGTATACAACTTTCGAGCATTTCTGTAGAAAAATATTTGCGTGGGCCTATTGAATTTACTTGGGCATTAATTAGTTGGACCGTTTAACTTCAAAACTAGCCCAAATGGAACACTGAAATGTCCTTCCAAATACTAATGGGATTCAAAAAACAAACACACAATGTGCCCTCTCCATCAGTCAACTCACAGTGAGTGGGGAACACAAAAGGTTTGTATACAACTTTCGAGCATTGCTGTAGCAAAATATATGCGTGGGCCTATTGAATTTACTTGGGCATTATTTAGTTGGACCGTTTAACTTCAAAACTAGCCCAAATGGAACACTGAAATGTCCTTCCAAATACTAATGGGATTCAAAAAACAAACACACAATGTGCTCTCTCCCACAGTCAACACACAGTGAGTGGGGGAATACAAAAAAGATTGTAGAGCATTAGAAAACGGGCGCAAAAGGTGGTAGAGCATGGTGAACTAACTTCATGGGATCGATATCTACTGATTAGACACTTCTATTAGCCAAAGTGATTAAATCCTCGACGAATGGGGTTAAAAAACGAAAACACACAATGTGCTCTCTCCCACAGTCAACACACAGTGAGTGGGGAATACAAAAGGTTTGTATACAACTTTCGAGCATTGCTGTAGCAAAATATATGCGTGGGCCTATTGAATTTACTTGGGCATTATTTAGTTGGACCGTTTAACTTCAAAACTAGCCCAAATGGAACACTGAAATGTCCTTCCAAATACTAATGGGATTCAAAAAACAAACACACAATGTGCTCTCTCCCACAGTCAACACACAGTGAGTGGGGAATACAAAAAGATTGTAGAGCATTAGAAAACGGGCGCAAAAAGGTGGTAGAGCATGATTATTAACCTTCATGGGATCGATATCTACTGATTAGACACTTCTATTAGCCAAAATGATCAAATCCTTGACCAATGGGGTTAAAAAACGTAAACACACAATTTGCTCTCTCCCACAGTCAACACACAGTGAGTGGGGAATACAAAAAGATTGTAGAGCATTAGAAAACGGGCGCAAAAGGTGGTAGAGCATGATTATTAACCTTCATGGGATCGATATCTACTGATTAGACACTTCTATTAGCCAAAATGATCAAATCCTTGACCAATGGGGTTAAAAAACCAACACACAATGTGCTCTATAGGTATACCTCAGTCAACTCACAGTGAGTGGGGGAAAACAAATACAAAAACCATCGAAAAACATCGAAATCCATAATTTATCCTCAAGTAAGACACTAATTCTCGTAGATTCTCTTCATATCTACTAATTAAAACACATATTAGGGCGAAGAATAGTGTAATACTCGAATACCAAACCAAAAAACCAAAAATCTCCAACGTAAACATTGAGGAAATATATTGCCGGAAACTTTTTCTCAAGTTGTCAAAGAAGTTGGGGAATGAATTTCTTTCATTGAAATTTTAATTCATAAATGATTAGATTTTACGCGTAGATTGTCCATATCATGGAAATCAGTGTTAATACAAAAATATTATAGAGCTTGATAACTCTTCCTATCAGTGCCGCAACTGTTCCAATGAGTGCCGCAACTGTTCTAATCAGTGCCGCAACTGTTCCAAATACCAAATGCTCATTGGACTCAGACACACACTCACTCACTCACTTACTGATGTGGTGATGATGACTGTTGTGCATTGTGACCAACCTGACAAAGGTAGTGTTACACAACCTTCATATACCAACCTGACAAAGGTCGTTTTAAACAACCTTCATATACCAAATGCTCATTGGACACACACTCACTCACTCAATGATGTGGTGATGATGACTGTTGTGCATTGTGAACAACCTGACAAAGGTCGTTTTAAACAACCTTCATATACCAAATGCTCATTGGACACAGACACACACTCACTCACTAAAATGGCAAAATGGTAAAATATCAATGTCTGATTGATCCTTTGACAATATAGCTAATGTCTTTTAAGATTATGATTCTCGGGACGGTGTAAAATAATCCTGACATGTATTTCTAGCTGTTGTGCATGTGTCTTCACAGCCACGAATTTAATAAGATTCAAATACAAAGATTGGAATATTGAGTACACTAAAATATCAATGTCTGATTGATCCTTTGACAATATAGCTAATGTCTTTTAAGATTATGATTCTCGGGACGGTGTAAAATAATCCTGACATGTATTTCTAGCTGTTATGCATGTGTCTTCACAGCCACGAATTTAATAAGATTCAAATACAAAGATTGGAATATTGAGTACACTAAAATGGCAATGTCTGATTGTTTCTTTGACAATATAGCTAATGTCTTTTGAGATTATGATTCTAGGGACCTTGAAAAATAATCCTGACATGTATTTCTAGCAGTTGGGCATGTGTCTTCACAGCCACGAATTTAATAAGATTCAAATATAAAGATTTGAATATTGAGTACACTAAAATGGCAATGTCTGATTGATCCTTTGACAATATAGCTAATGTCTTTTGAGATTATGATTCTTGGGACTAGGAAAAATAATCCTGACATAAATTTCTAGCAGTTGGGCATGTGTCTTCACAGCCACGAATTTAATATGATTCAAATACAAAGATAGTGGAGTACTTTCGAGCAATGCTGTAGCAAAATATCTGCGTGGCACTATTGAATTTACTTGGGGATTATTTAGTTGGACCGTTTAACTTCAAAACTAGCCCAAATGGAACACTGAAATGTCCTTCCAAATACAAATGGGATTCAAAAAACAAACACACAATGTGCTCTCTCCATCAGTCAACTCACAGTGAGTTGGGGAACACAAAAGGTTTGTATACAACTTTCGAGCATTGCTGTAGCAAAATATATGCGTGGGCCTATTGAATTTACTTGGGGATTATTTAGTTGGACCGTTTAACTTCAAAACTAGCCTAAATGGAACACTGAAATGTCCTTCCAAATACTAATGGGATTAAAAAACAAACACACAATGTGCTCTCTCCATCAGTCAACTCACAGTGAGTGGGGAAAACAAAAGGTTTGTAGAGCATTAGAAAACGGATGCAAAAGTTGGTAGAGCATGATGGGTTACCTTCATGGGATCGGTATCTACAGATTAGACACTTTAATTAGCCAAAATGATCAAATCCTTGACCAATAGGATTCAAAAATCAGACACACAATGTGCTCTCTCCCACAGTCAACACACAGTGAGTGGGGAATACAAAAAGATTGTAGAGCATTAGAAAACGGGTGCAAAAAGGTGGTAGAGAATGGTGAACTTACTTCATGGGATCGATATCTACTGATTAGACACTTCTATTAGCCAAAGTGATTAAATCCTCGACGAATGGGGTTAAAAAAACGAAAACACACAATGTGCTCACTCCCACAGTCAACACACAGTGAGTGGGGAATACAAAAGGTTTGTATACAACTTTCGAGCATTGCTGTAGCAAAATATATGCGTGGGCCTATTGAATTTACTTGGGGATTATTTAGTTGGACCGTTTAACTTCAAAACTAGCCTAAATGGAACACTGAAATGTCCTTCCAAATACTAATGGGATTCAAAAAACAAACACACAATGTGCTCTCTCCATCAGTCAACTCACTGTGAGTGGGGAACACAAAAGGTTTGTATACAACTTTCGAGCATTGCTGTAGCAAAATATCTGCGTGGGCCTATTGAATTTACTTGGGCATTATTTAGTTGGACCGTTTAACTTCAAAACTAGCCCAAATGGAACACTGAAATGTCCTTCCAAATACTAATGGGATTCAAAAAACAAACACACAATGTGCTCTCTCCATCAGTCAACTCACAGTGAGTGGGGAACACAAAAGGTTTGTATACAACTTTCGAGCATTGCTGTAGCAAAATATATGCGTGGGCCTATTGAATTTACTTGGGCACTTTTTAGTTGGACCGTTTAACTTCAAAACTAGCCCAAATGGAACACTGAAATGTCCTTCCAAATACTAATGGGATTCAAAAAACAAACACACAATGTGCTCTCTCCCACAGTCAACACACAGTGAGTGGGGAATACAAAAGATTGTAGAGCATTAGAAAACGGGCGCAAAAGGTGGTAGAGCATGGTGAACTAACTTCATGGGATCGATATCTACTGATTAGACACTTCTATTAGCCAAAGTGATTAAATCCTCGACGAATGGGGTTAAAAAACGAAAACACACAATGTGCTCTCTCCCACAGTCAACACACAGTGAGTGGGGGAATACAAAAGGTTTGTATACAACTTTCGAGCATTTCTGTAGAAAAATATATGCGTGGGCCTATTGAATTTACTTGGGCATTATTTAGTTGGACCGTTTAACTTCAAAACTAGCCCAAATGGAACACTGAAATGTCCTTCCAAATACTAATGGGACTTGCTCGCCAACTTCGCCGATGTAAACATCGTCTTGTTGCTGCTCGTTGTCTCGCAAGTGATCGTCCAACTGCGGAACGACCGCTTTTTATGCGAATCACCACTTTTTGCGAGAAACTACTGCTTTTTTTATGCATTTGTTCTGTACATGACACCACCTTCTGCCTCTTTCTACTGTGCACCGCCTCACTGGTTCGGATTTATCGTCCAACAAATCTGCGAGTCTAGGATTGTGGTGAATCCTAGTGAAACTCGTTTCACCTAGCCTCACCATGTTCGCCCATACCCGCGGTCGAAACCGCGGTATTTCTTCACTTAGGCCACCTTCGACGATCCCTGGTCATCTTTCCAACTCAAACCTTTTTTGACTCGAACAGTCCTCTTGGTGAATCAATCCAACCCCAAATCATGTCACCAAGTTCATCATCGGACTCACCCACCAAAATATCATTACAAGTCCCATCCGATCAACCATATTCGGCTTGTGTCAATGACTTCCTCAAAGTGAACTCTCACCTTGAGCTAACTTTCCAGCCTGATTGCAACTTAGGAAAACTTGTCGAGCTAATTTGTGACATTCCCGACAAAGTGGCCAAGTCACACCTAAACAAAAGAAAAGCTGATATCCTCAGCACACTTTTTAGTCTAACCGAGTCGATCGAGGAGGGTGAAACTCGTACTCAAACGGAAGTAATCGAGACCTCCACCATTGATCCTGTGCCCATCAATAACAACGAGGAACTTGATCAACATTTGGACCAACTTGTACTGGCAATCTCAGGAGCATCAACTTTAGCAATGGCCAACGGTCAGAAGATGGAGCTGATCAAGAAATTGTTCGGTGTTGCCGCATTTGCCAAAGCTTCCAACCAAGAGCAAACTCCACTGTCAATTGTGATCGCTAATCAGATGGACAAGATGGAAAGCATGATCATCACATTGACAAGTGAAACTTCTGAACTGAGGAAAGCAGTTGCGACACTGAAAGAACAGAACAACCGACTGTCTATGCAGATTGATAGTGTGCTGAAGGAACCACGACCACATCGAAAGTTGCCCTCAAAAAACTCAGTCCAGTGACCAACCCAAGGAACCTCAATCACTTCAGCAAACTGTACCGAAAGTACTTTCTCCGAATCCAAGTGCCCAACATTCATCAACAGTGGATGACAATTGTGCCCATTCGTCATTTGTTCTGGTAGCATCTCGTGGTCGTAACCGCAATCAATCGACTAACCCTAAGCAACAGCACCCAGTCAAATCCACCAATGTTAAGAAAGCAAAGAAACCACAGCACACCGTTCGAATCAAGCCTGCCAACTCTGGTGATAACCTGAAGGACATTCTGAAAGAGATCTCAATGCCACCTGGAGTGGAAAACATAAAAGCTCTTGGTGACGGTTCCTTGCTAATTTATTCAAACCAGAAGGAAGAAGTAAATAAACTTTTCAAGGGAAATGAAAAGGTCAAAGTAATTGAAAAGACAAACTTTCAACCGAGAATAAAAGTCTTGTTTGTCCCCAATGATGTTCAAGAAGCTGACGTTCGTACTTCACTAAAGTCGACCAATGCTCGCTTCCTCCGCCTTCACTCGGTTCGAAACAACAATAGCAAGCACTACATCTACGAAGTCGATTCAGAGAGTTTCAAAAGGCTCAAGAATAACAGAATATTCTTGCCCAACTGGACCGTCTGCAGAACAGTTGAGTGTTTAGACGCACCATTCTGCTCGAACTGCCTCACTCCTGGCCACGGTGCTGAGAATTGCTTCAAAGAGAAATTCAAGGAGGCCTTATGTGGGAAGTGCAACCACAAGGGTCACGCTGCCAAGGACTGCTCTTCGGACACCCTCTGTTGTGTGAACTGCACCCGCAAGAATCATGCCCAGACAAGTCACTCAACATTTGACCACAAATGCCCAGAATACCTGAAATATGTCAAGTGGAGAGTCAACAACACCGACTATGGCCAATAGCCACTGCCATACTTATGCCCACAACCTAAACTCCCGCATACCAGAACTACGTGCAAACAGAGTAAACTTTTCTTACGTCATCCAGTGCAGCCACTGCCAAGAAGCCTCTCAATGCGACCACTTCACCACAATCATCATCGAACCATTCGTGATGAAGGAAGAACGTCGAAAATCTCAGTTTAAGTGTATGAAATGTAACGAGTATCCGACAAGTGGGAAGAAGCTCGCTGAACACCTCATTGTCAAACACTCGATTAGAACAATCTTCCGATGCTCGGAGTGCAAAAGAAGTCACTTTAAAAGCTTTAGAAGCGTTACAGGACATAAACAGTTCTGTGCAAACAAAATTCCAGAAAGTGTTCCAGCACCAACAAACCGATTCGTGCCTTCATCTCATCGACCATCACTAGCAAAAGGTTTTTGGTCCGATATAGTCCAGACCTTTGATGACCGGTTCAGACTGGTTGCGATCAAATTATTCTTTGGCCTTGTTACGATTGACCAACTCTGGTACGAGTTTTGTCGAATCGTTGGTGGAAGAAGACGTAGGCTAAGAAGGAGGAGAATCCCATCGGCTACAGTACCGAATAACCAAACCAGTGCCGATGCATCAACCGACTATCAAGAAGTATGGCACAAAGATTAGAAGAGGGTTTGGAGTGCCGTGACACGTGGCGAAGTACATCCAGAACTAGATATCCAAGAAGCATTCAACTACTTCAATGGAATCTTCGGCACCAGAACCGCAAATCTTCTCGAACCAATACAAGTACAGGATCCCGAATCGGTCAGTACGTTGCAATACATTGACCACCTCTTTCCATCTGAGAATGAAGAGGAACTCTTCTCCGGGACTTGACGGAATCCGAGCTTCAGACCTTCTGTACCATCTGCACGTGGTGAAAGTAATGCTGAATGCGTGCTTATGGGTGAAAGACATTCCCAACGACTGGAGGATGATGACAACTTCATTGATTCCAAAGAAGGCTTCAACTAACCCGTCCGACTACCGTCCAATCACAGTTGGATCTGTCGTGTACCGAACTCTCGCAGCCATCATGGCACGTCGTCTACAGGACCAGCTAGAACCCCACCAATGCCAGAAGGGCTTTCTCCCCATGGATGGTGTGCACGAGGCGATCACAGTATGTCTCTACTTATCTCAACAGAATGTCAGTATCGCAGGGATCGATGTGGCAAAAGCATTCGACTCGGTTAGTCAAGATTCCATATTTGCAATATGTCGAGCGAATGGACTGAAGCGTGACGATATGATCCTGTTGAAGAACATGTACCGACTGCCCTCAAGTTCAACGGCGTCATTTCTTTTAAGATATGGATTCGGCGAGGCGTCAAGCAAGGTTGTCCACTAAGCCCAATTTTGTTCAACCTCGTGATTGATCAACTGCTTCGGGTGCTAGAACAATCGCATATGGGCATTCGAATGGGCCAGAATCTCCTACGCTGCCTAGCCTTTGCCGATGATTCGCTACTGGCCGGAAGAAACAGACAAGAAATCGAAGTATTAGCTGCAATGTCGGTTGAATATTCTATCGAAAAGTTGGCCTCACCATCAATGCAAACAAGACAGTGCTCTTTGGTACGAATGAATCAGCGTCTATCGATGGTGAACTTATCGAGCCTGTATCATCTTTTCGCTACCTTGGCGCCATAATTGACAATGACAACTCTCATCGTTTCAAGCCAACCGATGTCTGTTTCATGCTCCACCGAGTAAGCTCATCTGAACTCTACCCTAACCAGAAGATCTATCTAATCAGGAATCATCTTATTCCCGAAATGATCTACCGCCTTATTCACGAGAAATCATTAGATTCTACCCTGAGAGGGATTGACCAAAGGATACGTTTTGTGGTAAAGAGAACTCTGTCACTTCCAATGGAAACGCCCACCTCATTCTTCTACTTGGCACATAAGTTAGGAGGGCTTGCTCTGCCACAGCTCCGCTATGATGTACCCAGAATAGCTCTGAAACGAATGCTCAGATTGTCTCATTCTAACTCCTGGTTTGTTCGAGCGACAACTAAATCCCTGTGGTTTCGTAATGAAGTGTCTCGAGTGAATCGTTTGTGCCCAGCTAATAACGACAACCAGGAACGATTACTTAGGGACATGCGCAAGATCAACGATGGCCATGTTTGCCTCCTGATTGGTGGATCGCTAATAAACAAGCACCTCTCAGGCCTAACAGATCTACAAGGAGACAAGAAGCGGAAACTGCTTCAGATCCGTGCAGGAGCGATGGTCAATCGAGACGAATGGTGTCTTCACTGTGGCACTGAGAAGAACATGTTTCATATACTGAACCAGTGCAAATTGACAAAATCTGCTCAAGGCAAACGACATGACAAACTACTCGACCAAATTACCTTTCACTTTCGGACTCACTATTTTGCTTGCTATAGAGAAAAACGAATCTACTATCAAGAGGAAGAAGCTCCGGACGCACTGTTGGATGAAAATGGTTGCAAATATCTCGTCCCAGACCTAATCCTTGTTAAACAAGGATGCAATGTTGCAAGGTGCTTTGACGTGGGCGTGAGTTTTGAACATCATGCCAGCAGTTTAGATGAATACGACCAGCACAAGCGCAACAAGTACAACAGGATTAAGTCAAGCATCATCGAGTGGATCCGAAACAAAGGACACTCTGAAGTCACCGATCTCGAAGTATACGGTCTCATCTTCGGCTCCCGAGGCGCAATCCACAACGTTTGTCTGAACCTATTGAAGGACACCTACGGAATGGCACCTCGATTGATTGAACGCATGATGATCGACTGCGCATGCGACTCGCATGATATGATTGTCGAATATAGATCATGGAATCCACCATGAAATTGTCAAGAACTTTCTGCCAATTTGTGTAAATACCTTTGTAAATATCTTTATTTTTATTATTTTTTACTATCTTTACTATCTTTACTATTTCCTTTTAAACTACATCTTCTCTGTATCCTATCCATCCACTGTATTTCTAATTTTTTATAAATAAAAGACCATATTGAAAAAATGTGCTTTCTCCCACAGTCAACACACAGTGAGTGGGGAATACAAAAAGATTGTAGAGCATTAGAAAACGGGCGCAAAAGGTGGTAGAGCATGGTGAACTAACTTCATGGGATCGATATCTACTGATTAGACACTTCTATTAGCCAAAGTGATTAAATCCTCGACGAATGGGGTTAAAAAACGAAAACACACAATGTGCTCTCTCCCACAGTCAACACACAGTGAGTGGGGAATACAAAAGGTTTGTATACAACTTTCGAGCATTTCTGTAGAAAAATATATGCGTGGGCCTATTGAATTTACTTGGGCATTATTTAGTTGGACCGTTTAACTTCAAAACTAGCCCAAATGGAACACTGAAATGTCCTTCCAAATACTAATGGGATTCAAAAAACAAACACACAATGTGCCCTCTCCATCAGTCAACTCACAGTGAGTGGGGAACACAAAAGGTTTGTATACAACTTTCGAGCATTGCTGTAGCAAAATATATGCGTGGGCCTATTGAATTTACTTGGGCATTATTTAGTTGGACCGTTTAACTTCAAAACTAGCCCAAATGGAACACTGAAATGTCCTTCCAAATACTAATGGGATTCAAAAAACAAACACACAATGTGCTTTCTCCCACAGTCAACACACAGTGAGTGGGGAATACAAAAAGATTGTAGAGCATTAGAAAACAGGTGCAAAAGGTGGTAGAGCATGATTATTAACCTTCATGGGATCGATATCTACTGATTAGACACTTCTATTAGCCAAAATGATCAAATCCTTGACCAATGGGGTTAAAAAACAAACACACAATGTGCTCTCTCCCACAGTCAACACACAGTAAGTGGGGGAATACAAAAAGATTGTAGAGCATTAGAAAACGGGTGCAAAAGGTGGTAGAGCATGGTGAACTAACTTCATGGGATCGATATCTACTGATTAGACATTTCTATTAGCCAAAGTGATCAAATCCTCGACCAATGGGGTTAAAAAACGAAAACACAAAATGTGCTCTCTCCCACAGTCAACACAGTGAGTGGGGAATACAAAAGGTTTGTATACAACTTTCGAGCATTTATGTAGAAAAATATATGCGTGGGCCTATTGAATTTACTTGGGCATTATTTAGTTGGACAGTTTAACTTCAAAACTAGCCCAAATGGAACACTGAAATGTCCTTCCAAATACTAATGGGATTCAAAAAACAAACACACAATGTGCCCTCTCCATCAGTCAACTCACAGTGAGTGGGGAACACAAAAGGTTTGTATACAACTTTCGAGCATTGCTGTAGCAAAATATCTGCGTGGGCCTATTGAATTTACTTGGGCATTATTTAGTTGGACCGTTTAACTTCAAAACTAGCCCAAATGGAACACTGAAATGTCCTTCCAAATACTAATGGGATTCAAAAAACAAACACACAATGTGCCCTCTCCATCAGTCAACTCACAGTGAGTGGGGAACACAAAAGGTTTGTATACAACTTTCGAGCATTGCTGTAGCAAAATATATGCGTGGGCCTATTGAATTTACTTGGGCATTATTTAGTTGGACCGTTTAACTTCAAAACTAGCCCAAATGGAACACTGAAATGTCCTTTCAAATACTAATGGGATTCAAAAAACAAACACACAATGTGCTCACTCCCACAGTCAACACACAGTGAGTGGGGAATACAAAAAGATTGTAGAGCATTAGAAAACGGGCGCAAAAGGTGGTAGAGCATGATTATTAACCTTCATGGGATCGATATCTACTGATTAGACACTTCTATTAGCCAAAATGATCAAATCCTTGACCAATGGGATTCAAAAAAACAAACACACAATGTGCCCTCTCCATCAGTCAACTCACAGTGAGTGGGGAACACAAAAAGGTTTGTATACAACTTTCGAGCATTGCTGTAGCAAAATATATGCGTGGGCCTATTGAATTTACTTGGGCATTATTTAGTTGGACCGTTTAACTTCAAAACTAGCCCAAATGGAACACTGAAATGTTCTTCCAAATACTAATGGGATTCAAAAAACAAACACACAATGTGCCCTCTCCATCAGTCAACTCACAGTGAGTGGGGAACACAAAAGGTTTGTATACAACTTTCGAGCATTGCTGTAGCAAAATATATGCGTGGGCCTATTGAATTTACTTGGGCATTATTTAGTTGGACCGTTTAACTTCAAAACTAGCCCAAATGGAACACTGAAATGTCCTTCCAAATACTAATGGGATTCAAAAAACAAACACACAATGTGCCCTCTCCATCAGTCAACACACAGTGAGTGGGGAACACAAAAGGTTTGTATACAACTTTCGAGCATTGCTGTAGCAAAATATATGCGTGAGCCTATTGAATTTACTTGGGCATTATTTAGTTGGACCGTTTAACTTTAAAACTAGCCCAAATGGAACACTGAAATGTCCTTCCAAATACTAATGGGATTCAAAAAACAAACACACAATGTGCTCTCTCCCACAGTCAACACACAGTGAGTGGGGAATACAAAAAAGATTGTAGAGCATTAGAAAACGGGCGCAAAAGGTGGTAGAGCATGGTGAACTAACTTCATGGGATCGATATCTACTGATTAGACACTTCTATTAGCAAAAGTGATTAAATCCTCGACGAATGGGGTTAAAAAACGAAAACACACAATGTGCTCTCTCTCTCAGTCAACACACAGTGAGTGGGGAACACAAAAGGTTTGTATACAACTTTCGAGCATTGCTGTAGCAAAATATATGCGTGAGCCTATTGAATTTACTTGGGCATTATTTAGTTGGACCGTTTAACTTCAAAACTAGCCCAAATGGAACACTAAATGTCCTTCCAAATACTAATGGGATTCAAAAAAAAACACACAATGTGCTCTCTCTCTCAGTCAACACACAGTGAGTGGGGAACACAAAAGGTTTGTATACAACTTTCGAGCATTGCTGTAGCAAAATATATGCGTGAGCCTATTGAATTTACTTGGGCATTATTTAGTTGGACCGTTTAACTTTAAAACTAGCCCAAATGGAACACTGAAATGTCCTTCCAAATACTAATGCGATTCAAAAAACGAAAACACACAATGTGCTCTCTCTCTCAGTCAACTCACAGTGAGTGGGGAACACAAAAGGTTTGTATACAACTTTCGAGCATTGCTGTAGCAAAATATATGCGTGAGCCTATTGAATTTACTTGGGCATTATTTAGTTGGACCGTTTAACTTTAAAACTAGCCCAAATGGAACACTGAAATGTCCTTCCAAATACTAATGCGATTCAAAAAACGAAAACACACAATGTGCTCTCTCTCTCAGTCAACTCACAGTGAGTGGGGAAAACAAAAAGATTGTAGAGCATTAGAAAACGGGCGCAAAAGGTGGTAGAGCATGATTATTAACCTTCATGGGATCGATATCTACTGATTAGACACTTCTATTAGCCAAAATGATCAAATCCTTGACCAATGGGGTTAAAAAACGTAAACACACAATGTGCTCTCTCCCACAGTCAACATACAGTGAGTGGGGAATACAAAAAGATTGTAGAGCATTAGAAAACGGGCGCAAAAGGTGGTAGAGCATGATTATTAACCTTCATGGGATCGATATCTACTGATTAGACACTTCTATTAGCCAAAATGATCAAATCCTTGACCAATGGGGTTAAAAAACGAAAACACACAATGTGCTCTCTCTCTCAGTCAACTCACAGTGAGTGGGGGAAAACAAAAAGATTGTAGAGCATTAGAAAACGGCTGCAAACGGTGGTAGAGCATGAAGAATTACCTTCATGAGATCGGTATCTACAGATTAGACACTTCTATTAGCCAAAATGATCAAATCCTTGACCAATGGGATTAAAAAACCAACACACAATGTGCTCTATAGGTATACCTCAGTCAACTCACAGTGAGTGGGGGAAAACAAATACAAAAACCATCGAAAAACATCGAAATCCATAATTTATCCTCAAGTAAGACACTAATTCTCGTAGATTCTCTTCATATCTACTAATTAAAACACATATTAGGGCGAAGAATAGTGTAATACTCGAATACCAAACCAAAAACCAAAAATCTCCAACGTAAACATTGAGGAAATATATTGCCGGAAACTTTTTCTCAAGTTGTCAAAGAAGTTGGGGAATGAATTTCTTTCATTGAAATTTTAATTGATAAATGATTAGATTTTACGCGTAGATTGTCCATATCATGGAAATCAGTGTTAATACAAAAATATTGTAGAGCATGATAACTCTTCCTATCAGTGCCGCAACTGTTCCAATGAGTGCCGCAACTGTTCTAATCAGTGCCGCAACTGTTCCAAATACCAAATGCTCATTGGACTCAGACACACACTCACTCACTCACTTACTGATGTGGTGATGATGACTGTTGTGCATTGTGACCAACCTGACAAAGGTAGTGTTACACAACCTTCATATACCAACCTGACAAAGGTCGTTTTAAACAACCTTCATAGACCAAATGCTCATTGGACACACACTCACTCACTCAATGATGTGGTGATGATGACTGTTGTGCATTGTGAACAACCTGACAAAGGTCGTTTTAAACAACCTTCATATACCAAATGCTCATTGGACACAGACACACACTCACTCACTAAAATGGCAAAATGGTAAAATATCAATGTCTGATTGATCCTTTGACAATATAGCTAATGTCTTTTAAGATTATGATTCTCGGGACGGTGTAAAATAATCCTGACATGTATTTCTAGCTGTTGTGCATGTGTCTTCACAGCCACGAATTTAATAAGATTCAAATACAAAGATTGGAATATTGAGTACACTAAAATGGCAATGTCTGATTGTTTCTTTGACAATATAGCTAATGTCTTTTGAGATTATGATTCTAGGGACGGTGTAAAATAATCCTGACATGTATTTCTAGCAGTTGGGCATGTGTCTTCACAGCCACGAATTTAATAAGATTCAAATATAAAGATTTGAATATTGAGTACACTAAAATGGCAATGTCTGATTGATCCTTTGACAATATAGCTAATGTCTTTTGAGATTATGATTCTTGGGACTAGGAAAAATAATCCTGACATAAATTTCTAGCAGTTGGGCATGTGTCTTCACAGCCACAAATTTAATATGATTCAAATACAAAGATAGTGGAGTACTTTCGAGCAATGCTGTAGCAAAATATCTGCGTGGCACTATTGAATTTACTTGGGCACTTTTTAGTTGGACCGTTTAACTTCAAAAACTAGCCCAAATGGAACACTGAAATGTCCTTCCAAATACTAATGGGATTCAAAAAACAAACACACAATGTGCTCTCTCCCACAGTCAACACACAGTGAGTGGGGAATACAAAAAGATTGTAGAGCATTAGAAAACGGGCGCAAAAGGTGGTAGAGCATGATTATTAACCTTCATGGGATCGATATCTACTGATTAGACACTTCTATTAGCCAAAATGATCAAATCCTTGACCAATGGGGTTAAAAAACAAACACACAATGTGCTCTCTCCCACAGTCAACACACAGTGAGTGGGGAATACAAAAAGATTGTAGAGCATTAGAAAACGGGTGCAAAAAGTGGTAGAGCATGGTGAACTAACTTCATGGGATCGATATCTACTGATTAGACACTTCTATTAGCCAAAATGATCAAATCCTCGACGAATCGGGTTAAAAAACGAAAACACACAATGTGCTCTCTCCCACAGTCAACACACAGTGAGTGGGGAATACAAAAAGATTGTAGAGCATTAGAAAACGGGTGCAAAAGGTGGTAGAGAATGGTGAACTAACTTCATGGGATCGATATCTACTGATTAGACACTTCTATTAGCCAAAGTGATTAAATCCTCGACGAATGGGGTTAAAAAACGAAAACACACAATGTGCTCTCTCCCACAGTCAACACACAGTGAGTGGGGAATACAAAAAGATTGTAGAGCATTAGAAAACGGGCGCAAAAGGTGGTAGAGCATGGTGAACTAACTTCATGGGATCGATATCTACTGATTAGACACTTCTATTAGCAAAAGTGATTAAATCCTCGACGAATGGGGTTAAAAAACGAAAACACACAATGTGCTCTCTCCCACAGTCAACACACAGTGAGTGGGGAATACAAAAGGTTTGTATACAACTTTCGAGCATTTCTGTAGAAAAATATATGCGTGGGCCTATTGAATTTACTTGGGCATTATTTAGTTGGACCGTTTAACTTCAAAACTAGCCCAAATGGAACACTGAAATGTTCTTCCAAATACTAATGGGATTCAAAAAACAAACACACAATGTGCCCTCTCCATCAGTCAACTCACAGTGAGTGGGGAACACAAAAGGTTTGTATACAACTTTCGAGCATTGCTGTAGCAAAATATATGCGTGGGCCTATTGAATTTACTTGGGCATTATTTAGTTGGACCGTTTAACTTCAAAACTAGCCCAAATGGAACACTGAAATGTCCTTCCAAATACTAATGGGATTCAAAAAACAAACACACAATGTGCCCTCTCCATCAGTCAACTCACAGTGAGTGGGGAACACAAAAGGTTTGTATACAACTTTCGAGCATTGCTGTAGCAAAATATATGCGTGGGCCTATTGAATTTACTTGGGCATTATTTAGTTGGACCGTTTAACTTCAAAACTAGCCCAAATGGAACACTGAAATGTCCTTCCAAATACTAATGGGATTCAAAAAACAAACACACAATGTGCTCTCTCCCACAGTCAACACACAGTGAGTGGGGAATACAAAAAGATTGTAGAGCATTAGAAAACGGGCGCAAAAGGTGGTAGAGCATGATTATTAACCTTCATGGGATCGATATCTACTGATTAGACACTTCTATTAGCCAAAATGATCAAATCCTTGACCAATGGGGTTAAAAAACGTAAACACACAATGTGCTCTCTCCCAAAGTCAACACACAGTGAGTGGGGAATACAAAAAGATTGTAGAGCATTAGAAAACGGGCGCAAAAGGTGGTAGAGCATGATTATTAACCTTCATGGGATCGATATCTACTGATTAGACACTTCTATTAGCCAAAATGATCAAATCCTTGACCAATGGAGTTATAAAAACGTAAACACACAATGTGCTCTCTCCCACAGTCAACACACAGTGAGTGGGGAATACAAAAAGATTGTAGAGCATTAGAAAACGGGCGCAAAAGGTGGTAGAGCATGATTATTAACCTTCATGGGATCGATATCTACTGATTAGACACTTCTATTAGCCAAAATGATCAAATCCTTGACCAATGGGGTTAAAAAACAAACACACAATGTGCTCTCTCCCACAGTCAACACACAGTGAGTGGGGAATACAAAAAGATTGTAGAGCATTAGAAAACGGGTGCAAAAGGTGGTAGAGCATGGTGAACTAACTTCATGGGATCGATATCTACTGATTAGACACTTCTATTAGCCAAAATGATCAAATCCTCGACGAATCGGGTTAAAAAACGAAAACACACAATGTGCTCTCTCCCACAGTCAACACACAGTGAGTGGGGAATACAAAAAGTTTGTAATCGAGCATTCTGTAGAAAACGGGTGCAAAAGGTGGTAGAGAATGGTGAACTAACTTCATGGGATCGATATCTACTGATTAGACGTTTAACTTCAATATTAGCCCAAAGTGAACACTTAAATGTCCTTCAGACGAATGGGGTTAAAAAACGAAAACACACAATGTGCTCTCTCCCACAGTCAACACACAGTGAGTGGGGAATACAAAAAGTTTGTAAATTGAGCATTAGAAAACGGGCGCAAAAAGGTGGTAGAGCATGGTGAACTAACTTCATGGGATGTATCTACTGATTAGACCGTTTAACTTCAAAATTAGCCCAAAGTGAACACTGAAAGTCCTTCTACGAATGGGGTTAAAAAACGAAAACACACAATGTGCCCTCTCCCACAGTCAACACACAGTGAGTGGGGAACACAAAAGGTTTGTATACAACTTTCGAGCATTGCTGTAGCAAAATATATGCGTGGGCCTATTGAATTTACTTGGGCATTATTTAGTTGGACCGTTTAACTTCAAAACTAGCCCAAATGGAACACTGAAATGTCCTTCCAAATACTAATGGGATTCAAAAAACAAACACACAATGTGCTCTCTCCCACAGTCAACACACAGTGAGTGGGGAATACAAAAAGATTGTAGAGCATTAGAAAACGGGCGCAAAAGGTGGTAGAGCATGATTATTAACCTTCATGTATTTCTAGCAGTTGGGCATGTGTCTTCACAGCCACGAATTTAATAAGATTCAAATATAAAGATTTGAATATTGAGTACACTAAAATGGCAATGTCTGATTGATCCTTTGACAATATAGCTAATGTCTTTTGAGATTATGATTCTTGGGACTAGGAAAAATAATCCTGACATAAATTTCTAGCAGTTGGGCATGTGTCTTCACAGCCACGAATTTAATATGATTCAAATACAAAGATAGTGGAGTACTTTCGAGCAATGCTGTAGCAAAATATCTGCGTGGCACTATTGAATTTACTTTTGCACTTTTTAGTTGGAACGTTTAACTTCAAAACTAGCCCAAATGGAACACTGAAATGTCCTGCCAAATACTAGCTAGAGACATTTTTAAAATTTCACTATGCTATTTCGAGTCAATACACACACTCTGCTCTCTCCTACAGTCAACACACAGTGAGTGGGGTATACAAAAAGATTGTAGAGCATTAGAAAACGGGCGCAAAAGGTGGTAGAGCATGATTATTAACCTTCATGGGATCGATATCTACTGATTAGACACTTCTATTAGCCAAAATGATCAAATCCTTGACCAATGGGGTTAAAAAACGTAAACACACAATGTGCTCTCTCCTACAGTCAACACACAGTGAGTGGGGAATACAAAAAGATTGTAGAGCATTAGAAAACGGGCGCAAAAGGTGGTAGAGCATGATTATTAACCTTCATGGGATCGATATCTATTGATTAGACACTTCTATTAGCCAAAATGATCAAATCCTTGACCAATGGGGTTAAAAAACGTAAACACACAATGTGCTCTCTCCTACAGTCAACACACAGTGAGTGGGGAATACAAAAAGATTGTAGAGCATTAGAAAACGGGCGCAAAAGGTGGTAGAGCATGATTATTAACCTTCATGGGATCGATATCTACTGATTAGACACTTCTATTAGCCAAAATGATCAAATCCTTGACCAATGGGGTTAAAAACAAACACACAATGTGCTCTCTCCCACAGTCAACACACAGTGAGTGGGGAATACAAAAAGATTGTAGAGCATTAGAAAACGGGTGCAAAAGGTGGTAGAGCATGGTGAACTAACTTCATGGGATCGAAATCTACTGATTAGACACTTCTATTAGCCAAAATGATCAAATCCTCGACGAATCGGGTTAAAAAACGAAAACACACAATGTGCTCTCTCCATCAGTCAACTCACAGTGAGTGGGGAACACAAAAGGTTTGTATACAACTTTCGAGCATTGCTGTAGCAAAATATATGCGTGGGCCTATTGAATTTACTTGGGAATTATTCAATTGGACCGTTTAACTTCAAAACTAGCCCAAATGGAACACTGAAATGTCCTTCCAAATACTAATGGGATTCAAAAAACGAAAACACACAATGTGCTCTCTCCATCAGTCAACTCACAGTGAGTGGGGAACACAAAAGGTTTGTATACAACTTTCGAGCATTGCTGTAGCAAAATATATGCGTGGGCCTATTGAATTTACTTGGGAATTATTTAATTGGATCGTTTAACTTCAAAACTAGCCCAAATGGAACGCTGAAATGTCCTTCCAAATACTAATGGGATTCAAAAAACGAAAACACACAATGTGCTCTCTCCATCAGTCAACTCACAGTGAGTGGGGAACACAAAAGGTTTGTATACAACTTTCGAGCATTGCTGTAGCAAAATATATGCGTGGGCCTATTGAATTTACTTGGGAATTATTTAATTGGATCGTTTAACTTCAAAACTAGCCCAAATGGAACGCTGAAATGTCCTTCCAAATACTAATGGGATTCAAAAAACGAAAACACACAATGTGCTCTCTCCATCAGTCAACTCACAGTGGGTAGGGGAAAACAAAAAGATTGTAGAGCATTAGAAAACGGGTGCAAAAGGTGGTAGAGCATGATGAATTACCGTCATGGGTTCGTTATCTACAGATTAGACACTTTAATTAGCCAATATGATCAAATCCTCTACCAACAGGATTAAAAAACGAAAACACACAATGTGCTCTCTCCATCAGTCAACTCACAGTGGGTAGGGGAAAACAAAAAGATTGTAGAGCATTAGAAAACGGGTGCAAAAGGTGGTAGAGCATGATGAATTACCGTCATGGGTTCGTTATCTACAGATTAGACACTTTAATTAGCCAATATGATCAAATCCTCGACCAATAGGATTCAAAAAACGAAAACACACAATGTGCTCTCTCCCACAGTCAACACACAGTGAGTGGGGAATACAAAAGGTTTGTATACAACTTTCGAGCATTTCTGTAGAAAAA
The DNA here is from genome assembly GCA_023373905.1 of Rhizoglyphus robini. Lineage (NCBI taxonomy): Eukaryota > Metazoa > Arthropoda > Arachnida > Sarcoptiformes > Acaridae > Rhizoglyphus > Rhizoglyphus robini. The sequence goes on from JAKIJQ010000197.1 coordinate 267,821, forward strand.
TATATGCGTGGGCCTATTGAATTTACTTGGGCATTATTTAGTTGGACCGTTTAACTTCAAAACTAGCCCAAATGGAACACTGAAATGTCCTTCCAAATACTAATGGGATTCAAAAAACAAACACACAATGTGCCCTCTCCATCAGTCAACTCACAGTGAGTGGGGAACACAAAAGGTTTGTATACAACTTTCGAGCATTGCTGTAGCAAAATATATGCGTGGGCCTATTAAATTTACTTGGGCATTATTTAGTTGGACCGTTTAACTTCAAAAACTAGCCCAAATGGAACACTGAAATGTCCTTCCAAATACTAATGGGATTCAAAAAACAAACACACAATGTGCTCTCTCCCACAGTCAACACACAGTGAGTGGGGGAATACAAAAAAGATTGTAGAGCATTAGAAAACGGGCGCAAAAGGTGGTAGAGCATGATTATTAACCTTCATGTATTTCTAGCAGTTGGGCATGTGTCTTCACAGCCACGAATTTAATAAGATTCAAATATAAAGATTTGAATATTGAGTACACTAAAATGGCAATGTCTGATTGATCCTTTGACAATATAGCTAATGTCTTTTGAGATTATGATTCTTGGGACTAGGAAAAATAATCCTGACATAAATTTCTAGCAGTTGGGCATGTGTCTTCACAGCCACGAATTTAATATGATTCAAATACAAAGATAGTGGAGTACTTTCGAGCAATGCTGTAGCAAAATATCTGCGTGGCACTATTGAATTTACTTGGGCACTTTTTAGTTGGACCGTTTAACTTCAAAACTAGCCCAAATGGAACACTGAAATGTCCTGCCAAATACTAGCTAGAGACAATCTTTAAAAATTTCACTATGCTATTTCGAGTCAATACACACACTCTGCTCTCTCCTACAGTCAACACACAGTGAGTGGGGTATACAAAAAGATTGTAGAGCATTAGAAAACGGGCGCAAAAGGTGGTAGAGCATGATTATTAACCTTCATGGGATCGATATCTACTGATTAGACACTTCTATTAGCCAAAATGATCAAATCCTTGACCAATGGGGTTAAAAAAACGTAAACACACAATGTGCTCTCTCCTACAGTCAACACACAGTGAGTGGGGAATACAAAAAGATTGTAGAGCATTAGAAAACGGGCGCAAAAGGTGGTAGAGCATGATTATTAACCTTCATGGGATCGATATCTACTGATTAGACACTTCTATTAGCCAAAATGATCAAATCCTTGACCAATGGGGTTAAAAAACTAAACACACAATGTGCTCTCTCCCACAGTCAACACACAGTGAGTGGGGAATACAAAAAGATTGTAGAGCATTAGAAAACGGGTGCAAAAGGTGGTAGAGAATGGTGAACTAACTTCATGGGATCGATATCTACTGATTAGACACTTCTATTAGCCAAAATGATCAAATCCTTGACCAATGGGGTTAAAAAACAAACACACAATGTGCTCTCTCCCACAGTCAACACACAGTGAGTGGGGAATACAAAAAGATTGTAGAGCATTAGAAAACGGGTGCAAAAGGTGGTAGAGCATGGTGAACTAACTTCATGGGATCGATATCTACTGATTAGACACTTCTATTAGCCAAAGTGATTAAATCCTCGACGAATGGGGTTAAAAAACGAAAACACACAATGTGCTCTCTCCCACAGTCAACACACAGTGAGTGGGGAATACAAAAGGTTTGTATACAACTTTCGAGCATTTCTGTAGAAAAATATATGCGTGGGCCTATTGAATTTACTTGGGCATTATTTAGTTGGACCGTTTAACTTCAAAAACTAGCCCAAATGGAACACTGAAATGTCCTTCCAAATACTAATGGGATTCAAAAAACAAACACACAATGTGCCCTCTCCATCAGTCAACTCACAGTGAGTGGGGAACACAAAAGGTTTGTATACAACTTTCGAGCATTTCTGTAGCAAAATATATGCGTGGGCCTATTGAATTTACTTGGGCATTATTTAGTTGGACCGTTTAACTTCAAAACTAGCCCAAATGGAACACTGAAATGTCCTTCCAAATACTAATGGGATTCAAAAAACAAACACACAATGTGCCCTCTCCATCAGTCAACTCACAGTGAGTGGGGAACACAAAAAGGTTTGTATACACACTTTCGAGCATTGCTGTAGCAAAATATATGCGTGGGCCTATTGAATTTACTTGGGCATTATTTAGTTGGACCGTTTAACTTCAAAACTAGCCCAAATGGAACACTGAAATGTCCTTCCAAATACTAATGGGATTCAAAAAACAAACACACAATGTGCTCTCTCCCACAGTCAACACACAGTGAGTGGGGAAAACAAAAAGATTGTAGAGCATTAGAAAACGGGTGCAAAAGGTGGTAGAGCATGATGAATTACCGTCATGGGTTCGATATCTACAGATTAGACACTTTTATTAGCCAAAATGATCAAATCCTCGACCAATGGGATTAAAAAACAAACACACAATGTGCTCTATAGGTATACCTCAGTCAACTCACAGTGAGTGGGGGAAAACAAATACAAAAACCATCGAAAAACATCGAAATCCATAATTTATCCTCAAGTAAGACACTAATTCTCGTAGATTCTCTTCATATCTACTAATTAAAACACATATTAGGGCGAAGAATAGTGTAATACTCGAATACCAAACCAAAAACCAAAAATCTCCAACGTAAACATTGAGGAAATATATTGCCGGAAACTTTTTCTCAAGTTGTCAAAGAAGTTGGGGAATGAATTTCTTTCATTGAAATTTTAATTGATAAATGATTAGATTTTACGCGTAGATTGTCCATATCATGGAAATCAGTGTTAATACAAAAATATTGTAGAGCATGATAACTCTTCCTATCAGTGCCGCAACTGTTCCAATGAGTGCCGCAACTGTTCTAATCAGTGCCGCAACTGTTCCAAATACCAAATGCTCATTGGACTCAGACACACACTCACTCACTCACTTACTGATGTGGTGATGATGACTGTTGTGCATTGTGACCAACCTGACAAAGGTAGTGTTACACAACCTTCATATACCAACCTGACAAAGGTCGTTTTAAACAACCTTCATAGACCAAATGCTCATTGGACACACACTCACTCACTCAATGATGTGGTGATGATGACTGTTGTGCATTGTGAACAACCTGACAAAGGTCGTTTTAAACAACCTTCATATACCAAATGCTCATTGGACACAGACACACACTCACTCACTAAAATGGCAAAATGGTAAAATATCAATGTCTGATTGATCCTTTGACAATATAGCTAATGTCTTTTAAGATTATGATTCTCGGGACGGTGTAAAATAATCCTGACATGTATTTCTAGCTGTTGTGCATGTGTCTTCACAGCCACGAATTTAATAAGATTCAAATACAAAGATTGGAATATTGAGTACACTAAAATGGCAATGTCTGATTGTTTCTTTGACAATATAGCTAATGTCTTTTGAGATTATGATTCTAGGGACGGTGTAAAATAATCCTGACATGTATTTCTAGCAGTTGGGCATGTGTCTTCACAGCCACGAATTTAATAAGATTCAAATATAAAGATTTGAATATTGAGTACACTAAAATGGCAATGTCTGATTGATCCTTTGACAATATAGCTAATGTCTTTTGAGATTATGATTCTTGGGACTAGGAAAAATAATCCTGACATAAATTTCTAGCAGTTGGGCATGTGTCTTCACAGCCACGAATTTAATATGATTCAAATACAAAGATAGTGGAGTACTTTCGAGCAATGCTGTAGCAAAATATCTGCGTGGCACTATTGAATTTACTTGGGCACTATTTAGTTGGATCGTTTAACTTCAAAACTAGCCCAAATGGAACACTGAAATGTCCTGCCAAATACTAATGGGATTCAAAAAACAAACACACAATGTGCTCTCTCCCACAGTCAACACACAGTGAGTGGGGAATACAAAAAGATTGTAGAGCATTAGAAAACGGGCGCAAAAGGTGGTAGAGCATGATTATTAACCTTCATGGGATCGATATCTACTGATTAGACACTTCTATTAGCCAAAATGATCAAATCCTTGACCAATGGGGTTAAAAAACAAACACACAATGTGCTCTCTCCCACAGTCAACACACAGTGAGTGGGGGAATACAAAAAGATTGTAGAGCATTAGAAAACGGGTGCAAAAAGTGGTAGAGCATGGTGAACTAACTTCATGGGATCGATATCTACTGATTAGACACTTCTATTAGCCAAAATGATCAAATCCTCGACGAATCGGGTTAAAAAACGAAAACACACAATGTGCTCTCTCCCACAGTCAACACACAGTGAGTGGGGAATACAAAAAGATTGTAGAGCATTAGAAAACGGGTGCAAAAGGTGGTAGAGAATGGTGAACTAACTTCATGGGATCGATATCTACTGATTAGACACTTCTATTAGCCAAAGTGATTAAATCCTCGACGAATGGGGTTAAAAAAACGAAAACACACAATGTGCTCTCTCCCACAGTCAACACACAGTGAGTGGGGAATACAAAAAGATTGTAGAGCATTAGAAAACGGGCGCAAAAGGTGGTAGAGCATGGTGAACTAACTTCATGGGATCGATATCTACTGATTAGACACTTCTATTAGCAAAAGTGATTAAATCCTCGACGAATGGGGTTAAAAAACGAAAACACACAATGTGCTCTCTCCCACAGTCAACACACAGTGAGTGGGGAATACAAAAGGTTTGTATACAACTTTCGAGCATTTCTGTAGAAAAATATATGCGTGGGCCTATTGAATTTACTTGGGCATTATTTAGTTGGACCGTTTAACTTCAAAACTAGCCCAAATGGAACACTGAAATGTTCTTCCAAATACTAATGGGATTCAAAAAACAAACACACAATGTGCCCTCTCCATCAGTCAACTCACAGTGAGTGGGGGAACACAAAAGGTTTGTATACAACTTTCGAGCATTGCTGTAGCAAAATATATGCGTGGGCCTATTGAATTTACTTGGGCATTATTTAGTTGGACCGTTTAACTTCAAAACTAGCCCAAATGGAACACTGAAATGTCCTTCCAAATACTAATGGGATTCAAAAAACAAACACACAATGTGCCCTCTCCATCAGTCAACTCACAGTGAGTGGGGAACACAAAAGGTTTGTATACAACTTTCGAGCATTGCTGTAGCAAAATATATGCGTGGGCCTATTGAATTTACTTGGGCATTATTTAGTTGGACCGTTTAACTTCAAAACTAGCCCAAATGGAACACTGAAATGTCCTTCCAAATACTAATGGTATTCAAAAAACAAACACACAATGTGCTTTCTCCCACAGTCAACACACAGTGAGTGGGGAATACAAAAAGATTGTAGAGCATTAGAAAACGGGCGCAAAAGGTGGTAGAGCATGATTATTAACCTTCATGGGATCGATATCTACTGATTAGACACTTCTATTAGCCAAAATGATCAAATCCTTGACCAATGGGGTTAAAAAACGTAAACACACAATGTGCTCTCTCCCAAAGTCAACACACAGTGAGTGGGGAATACAAAAAGATTGTAGAGCATTAGAAAACGGGCGCAAAAGGTGGTAGAGCATGATTATTAACCTTCATGGGATCGATATCTACTGATTAGACACTTCTATTAGCCAAAATGATCAAATCCTTGACCAATGGAGTTATAAAACGTAAACACACAATGTGCTCTCTCCCACAGTCAACACACAGTGAGTGGGGAATACAAAAAAGATTGTAGAGCATTAGAAAACGGGCGCAAAAGGTGGTAGAGCATGATTATTAACCTTCATGGGATCGATATCTACTGATTAGACACTTCTATTAGCCAAAATGATCAAATCCTTGACCAATGGGGTTAAAAAACAAACACACAATGTGCTTTCTCCCACAGTCAACACACAGTGAGTGGGGAATACAAAAAGATTGTAGAGCATTAGAAAACGGGTGCAAAAGGTGGTAGAGCATGGTGAACTAACTTCATGGGATCGATATCTACTGATTAGACATTTCTATTAGCCAAAGTGATCAAATCCTCGACCAATGGGGTTAAAAAAACGAAAACACAAAATGTGCTCTCTCCATCAGTCAACACACAGTGAGTGGGGAATACAAAAAGATTGTAGAGCATTAGAAAACGGGTGCAAAAGGTGGTAGAGCATGGTGAACTAACTTCATGGGATCGATATCTACTGATTAGACATTTCTAGTAGCCAAAGTGATCAAATCCTCGACCAATGGGGTTAAAAAACGAAAACACAAAATGTGCTCTCTCCATCAGTCAACACACAGTGAGTGGGGAATACAAAAAGATTGTAGAGCATTAGAAAACGGGTGCAAAAGGTGGTAGAGCATGGTGAACTAACTTCATGGGATCGATATCTACTGATTAGACATTTCTAGTAGCCAAAGTGATCAAATCCTCGACCAATGGGGTTAAAAAACGAAAACACAAAATGTGCTCTCTCCATCAGTCAACACACAGTGAGTGGGGAACACAAAAGGTTTGTATACAACTTTCGAGCATTGCTGTAGCAAAATATATGCGTGGGCCTATTGAATTTACTTGGGCATTATTTAGTTGGACCGTTTAACTTCAAAACTAGCCCAAATGGAACACTGAAATGTCCTTCCAAATACTAATGGGATTCAAAAAACAAACACACAATGTGCTCTCTCCCACAGTCAACACACAGTGAGTGGGGAACACAAAAGGTTTGTAGAGCATTAGAAAACGGGCGCAAAAGGTGGTAGAGCATGATTATTAACCTTCATGGGATCGATATCTACTGATTAGACACTTCTATTAGCCAAAATGATCAAATCCTTGACCAATGGGGTTAAAAAACGAAAACACACAATGTGCTCTCTCCCACAGTCAACACACAGTGAGTGGGGAATACAAAAAGATTGTAGAGCATTAGAAAACGGGTGCAAAAGGTGGTAGAGCATGGTGAACTAACTTCATGGGATCGATATCTACTGATTAGACATTTCTATTAGCCAAAATGATCAAATCCTCGACGAATCGGGTTAAAAAACAAAAACACACAATGTGCTCTCTCCCACAGTCAACACACAGTGAGTGGGGAACACAAAAAGATTGTAGAGCATTAGAAAACGGGTGCAAAAGGTGGTAGAGAATGGTGAACTAACTTCATGGGATCGATATCTACTGATTAGACACTTCTATTAGCCAAAGTGATTAAATCCTCGACGAATGGGGTTAAAAAACGAAAACACACAATGTGCTCTCTCCCACAGTCAACACACAGTGAGTGGGGAATACAAAAAGCCGATACATACGGTATCGGCCAATATAGAGTTGCGGCACTGATATGGACAGTTGCGGCACTGATATTGACAGTTGCGGCACTGATATGGATAGTTGCGGCACCGATATGGACGGTTGCGGCCCGATATGGACAGTTGCGGCACTGATATGGATGGTTGCGGCCCCGATATGGACAATTGCGTCACCGATATGGACAGTTGCGGCACCGATATGGACAGTTGCGGCACCGATATGGACAGTTTCGGAACTGATATGGATAGTTGCGGCACCGATATGGACAGTTGCGGCACCGATATGGACAGTTGCGGCACCGACATGGACAGTTGCGTCACCGATATGGACAGTTTCGGCACTGATATGGATAGTTGCGGCACCGATATGGACAGTTGCGGCACTCATACGAACAGTTATCCTCGTACTGATACTTTTTGACTATCATTCTGAGGATGATTTGCGGCACTGATATGAACATTTGCGGCACTGATATTGACAGTTGCGTCACTGTTATGGATAGTTGCGGCACTGATATTGACAGTTGCGGCAAAGAATATGGACAGTTGCGGCACTGATATGGACAGTTGCGGCACCGATATGGACAGTTGCGGCACTGATATGGATAGTTGCGGCACCGATATGGACAGTTGCGTCACCGATATGGACAGTTGCGGCACCGATATGGACAGTTGCGGCACTGATATGGACAGTTGCGGCACTGATATGGACAGTTGCGGCACTGATATGGATAGTTGCGGCCCCGATATGGACAATTGCGTTACCGATATGGACAGTTGCGGCACCGATATGGATAGTTGCGGCACTGATATGGATAGTTGCGGCACCGATATGGACAGTTGCGGCACCGATATGGACAGTTTCGGCACCGATATGGACAGTTGCGGCACCGATATGGACAGTTTCGGAACTGATATGGATAGTTGCGGCACCGATATGGACAGTTGCGGCACCGATATGGACAGTTGCGGCACCGACATGGACAGTTGCGTCACCGATATGGACAGTTTCGGCACTGATATGGATAGTTGCGGCACCGATATGGACAGTTGCGGCACTCATACGAACAGTTATCCTCGTACTGATACTTTTTTGACTATCATTCTGAGGATGATTTGCGGCACTGATATGAACATTTGCGGCACTGATATTGACAGTTTCGTCACTGTTATGGATAGTTGCGGCACTGATATTGACAGTTGCGGCAAAGAATATGGACAGTTGCGGCACTGATATGGACAGTTGCGGCACCGATATGGACAGTTGCGGCACTGATATGGATAGTTGCGGCACCGATATGGACAGTTGCGGCACCGATATGGACAGTTGCGGCACCGATATGGACAGTTGCGGCACTGATATGGACAGTTGCGGCACTGATATGGACAGTTGCGGCACTGATATGGATAGTTGCGGCCCCGATATGGACAATTGCGTTACCGATATGGACAGTTGCGGCACCGATATGGATAGTTGCGGCACTGATATGGATAGTTGCGGCACCGATATGGACAGTTGCGGCACCGATATGGACAGTTTCGGCACCGATATGGACAGTTGCGGCACCGATATGGACAGTTGCGGCACTGATATGGACAGTTGCGGCACTGATATTGACAGTTGCGGCACTGATATGGATAGTTGCGGCACCGATATGGACGGTTGCGGCCCGATATGGACAATTGCGTCACCGATATGGACAGTTGCGGCACCGATATGGACAATTGCGTCACCGATATGGACAGTTGCGGCACCGATATGGACAGTTGCGGCACCGATATGGACAGTTGCAGCACTCATACGAACAGTTATCCTCGTACTGATACTTTTTTGACTATCATTCTGAGGATGATTTGCGGCACTGATATGGACATTTGCGGCACTGATATTGACAGTTGCGTCACCGATATGGACAGTTTCGGCACCGATATGGACAGTTGCGGCACCGATATGGACAGTTGCGGCACTGGTATGGACAGTTGCGGCACTGATATTGACAGTTGCGGCACTGATATGGATAGTTGCGGCACCGATATGGACAGTTGCGGCACCGACATGGACAGTTGCGTCACCGATATGGACAGTTTCGGCACTGATATGGATAGTTGCGGCACCGACATGGACAGTTGCGTCACCGATATGGACAGTTTCGGCACTGATATGGATAGTTGCGGCACCGATATGGACAGTTGCGGCACTCATACGAACAGTTATCCTCGTACTGATACTTTTTTGACTATCATTCTGAGGATGATTTGCGGCACTGATATGGACATTTGCGGCACTGATATTGACAGTTGCGTCACTGTTATGGATAGTTGCGGCACTGATATTGACAGTTGCGGCACTGATATGGACAGTTGCGTCACCGATATGGACAGTTGCGGCACCGATATGGACAGTTGCGGCACCGATATGGACAGTTTCGGCACCGATATGGACAGTTGCGGCACTGATATGGACAGTTGCGGCACTGATATGGACAGTTGCGGCACTGATATGGACAGTTGCGGCACTGATATGGATAGTTGCGGCACCGATATGGACGGTTGCGGCCCGATATGGACAGTTGCGGCACTGATATGGATGGTTGCGGCCCCGATATGGACAATTGCGTCACCGATATGGACAGTTGCGGCACCGATATGGACAGTTGCGGCACCGATATGGACAGTTTCGGTACTGATATGGATAGTTGCGGCACCGATATGGACAGTTGCGGCACCGACATGGACAGTTGCGTCACCGATATGGACAGTTTCGGCACTGATATGGATAGTTGCGGCACCGATATGGACAGTTGCGGCACTCATACGAACAGTTATCCTCGTACTGATACTTTTTTGACTATCATTCTGAGGATGATTTGCGGCACTGATATGGACATTTGCGGCACTGATATTGACAGTTGCGTCACTGTTATGGATAGTTGCGGCACTGATATTGACAGTTGCGGCAAAGAATATGGACAGTTGCGGCACTGATATGGACAGTTGCGTCACTGATATGGATAGTTGCGGCACCGATATGAAAAGTTGCGGCACCGATATGGACAGTTGCGGCACCGATATGGACAGTTGCGGAAATGGAAATAGGATGAATCTAACCTATTTCCATGGCCGAGATAAGTTTGTTCAGTCAAACAGCCGATACATATGGTTGCGGCAATGGAAATAAGATGAATCTAACCTATTTCCATGGCCGAGATAAGCTTGTTCAATCAAATAGCCGATACATACGGTATCGGCCAATATAGAGTTGCGGCACTGATATGGACAGTTGCGGCACTGATATTGCCAGTTGCGGCACTGATATGGATAGTTGCGGCACCGATATGGACAGTTGCGGCACCGATATGGACAGTTGCGGCACCGATATGGACAGTTGCGGCACCGATATGGACAGTTACGGTACTGATATGGATAGTTGCGGCACCGATATGGACAGTTGCGGCACCGATATGGACAGTTGCGGCACCGACATGGACAGTTGCGTCACCGATATGGACAGTTTCGGCACTGATATGGATAGTTGCGGCACCGATATGGACAGTTGCGGCACTCAAACGAACAGTTATCCTCGTACTGATACTTTTTTGACTATCATTCTGAGGATGATTTGCGGCACTGATATGGACATTTGCGGCACTGATATTGACAGTTGCGTCACTGTTATGGATAGTTGCGGCACTGATATTGACAGTTGCGGCAAAGAATATGGACAGTTGCGGCACTGATATGGACAGTTGCGGCACCGATATGGACAGTTGCGTCACCGATATGGACAGTTGCGGCACCGATATGGACAGTTGCGGCACTGATATGGACAGTTGCGGCACCGATATGGACAGTTGCGGCACTGATATGGACAGTTGCGGCACTGATATGGACAATTGCGTCACCGATATGGACAGTTGCGGCACCGATATGGATAGTTGCGGCACCGATATGGATAGTTGCGGCACTGATATTGACAGTTGCGGCAAAGATTATGGACAGTTGCGGCACTGATATGGACAGTTGCGGCACCGATATGGACAGTTGCGTCACTGATATGGATAGTTGCGGCACCGATATGGACAGTTGCGGCACCGATATGGACAGTTTCGGCACTGATATGGATAGTTGCGGCACCGATATGGACAGTTGCGGCACTCATACGAACAGTTATCCTCGTACTGATACTTTTTTGACTATCATTCTGAGGATGATTTGCGGCACTGATATGGACATTTGCGGCACTGATATTGACAGTTGCGGCACTGATATGGACAGTTGCGGCACTGATATGGACAATTGCGTCACCGATATGGACAGTTGCGGCACCGATATGGATAGTTGCGGCACCGATATGGATAGTTGCGGCACTGATATGGACAATTGCGTCACCGATATGGACAGTTGCGGCACTGATATGGACAGTTGCGGCACCGATATGGATAGTTGCGGCACTGATATTGACAGTTGCGGCAAAGATTATGGACAGTTGCGGCACTGATATGGACAGTTGCGGCACTGATATGGACAGTTGCGGCACTGATATGGATAGTTGCGGCCCCGATATGGACAGTTGCGGCACCGATATGGACAGTTGCGGCACCGATATGGACAGTTTCGGCACCGATATGGACAGTTGCGGCACTGATATGGATAGTTGCGGCACCGATATGGACAGTTGCGGCACTGATATGGATAGTTGCGGCACCGATATGGACAGTTGCGGCACTGATATGGACAGTTGCGGCACTGATATGGATAGTTGCGGCCCCGATATGGACAATTGCGTCACCGATATGGACAGTTGCGGCACCGATATGGACAGTTGCGGCACTGATATGGAAAGTTGCGGCACTGATATGGACAATTGCGTCACCGATATGGACAGTTGCGGCACTGATATGGATAGTTGCGGCCCCGATATGGACAATTGCGTCACCGATATGGACAGTTGCGGCACCGATATGGACAGTTGCGGCACTGATATTGACAGTTGCGGCACTGATATGGATAGTTGCGGCACCGATATGGACGGTTGCGGCCCGATATGGACAGTTGCGGCACTGATATGGATGGTTGCGGCCCCGATATGGACAATTGCGTCACCGATATGGACAGTTGCGGCACCGATATGGACAGTTGCGGCACCGATATGGCAGTTTCGGCACTGATATGGATAGTTGCGGCACCGATATGGACAGTTGCGGCACCGATATGGACAGTTGCGGCACCGACATGGACAGTTGCGTCACTGATATTGACAGTTGCGGCACTGATATGGATAGTTGCGGCACCGATATGGACAGTAGTGGAAATATGTAGTATGGAGGAGTATGGAAATAGGATGAATCTAACCTATTTCCTTGGCCGAGATAAGTTTGTTCAGTCAAACAGCCGATACATATTGTTGCGGCAATGGAAATAGGCTGAATCTAACCTATTTCCATGGCCGAGATAAGCTTGTTCAATCAAATAGCTGATACATACGGTATCGGCCAATATAGAGTTGCGGCACTGATATGGACAGTTGCGGCACCGATATGGACGGTTGCGGCCCGATATGGACAGTTGCGGCACTGATATGGATAGTTGCGGCCCCGATATGGACAATTGCGTTACCGATATGGACAGTTGCGGTACTGTTATGGACAGTTGCGGTACTGATATGGACAGTTGCCGCACTTATACGAACAGTTATCCTCGTACTGATACTTTTTTGAATATCATTCTGAGGATGATTTGCGGCACTAATATGGACATTTGCGGCACTGATATTGACAGTTGCGGCACTGTTATGGATAGTTGCGGCACCGATATGGACAGTTGCGGTACTGATATGGACAGTTGAGGCACTCATACGAACAGTTATCCTGGTACTGATACTTTTTGAGTTTCAGTCCGAGCATGAGTTGCGGCAATGATATGATAATGGAAATAGGATGAATCTAACCTATTTCCATTGGCGAGGTAAGTATGTTCATCTAAACAGCCGATACATTTGGTTGCGGCAATGGAAATAGGAAGAATCTAACCTATTTCCATTGCCGAGATAAGCTTGTTCAATCAAATAGCCGATACATACGGTATCGGATAATATAGAGTTGTGGCAATGGAAATAGGATGAATCTAACCTATTTCCATGGCCGAGATACTTTTGTTCATCTAAACAGCCGATACATTTGGTTGCGGCAATGGAAATAGGATGAATCTAACCTATTTCCATGGCCGAGATAAGCTTGTTCAATCAAATAGCCGATACAAACGGTATCGGCCAATATAGAAGTTGCGGCAATGGAAATAGGATGAATCTAACCTATTTCCATGGCCGAGATAAGATTGTTTAATCAAATATCCGATACATACGGTATTGGCCAATATAGAGTTGCGGCACTGATATGGACAGTTGCGGCACTCATACGAACAGTTATCCTCGTACTGATACTTTTTTGAGTATAAGTCTGACGATGATTTTCGGCACTGATATGGACATTTGCGGCACTGATATTGACAGTTGCGGCACTGATATGGACAGTTGCGGCACTGATATGGACAATTGCGTCACCGATATGGACAGTTGCGGCACCGATATGGATAGTTGCGGCACCGATATGGATAGTTGCGGCACTGATATGGACAATTGCGTCACCGATATGGACAGTTGCGGCACTGATATGGACAGTTGCGGCACTGATATGGACAGTTGCGGCACCGATATGGACAGTTGAGGCACTCATACGAACAGTTATCCTCGTACTGATACTTTTTTGAGTATCAGTCCGAGGATGAGTTGCGGCACTGATATGGATAGTTGCGGCCCCGATATGGACAATTGCGTCACCGATATGGACAGTTGCGGCACCGACATGGACAGTTGCGTCACCGATATGGACAGTTTCGGCACTGATATGGATAGTTGCGGCACCGATATGGACAGTTGCAGCACTCAAACGAACATTTATTCTCGTACTGATACTTTTTTGACTATCATTCTGAGGATGATTTGCGGCACTGATATGGACATTTGCGGCACTGATATTGACAGTTGCGTCACTGTTATGGATAGTTGCGGCACTGATATTGACAGTTGCGGCAAAGAATATGGACAGTTGCGGCACTGATATGGACAGTTGCGGCACCGATATGGACAGTTGCGTCACTGATATGGATAGTTGCGGCACCGATATGGACAGTTGCGGCACCGACATGGACAGTTGCGTCACCGATATGGACAGTTTCGGCACTGATATGGATAGTTGCGGCACCGATATGGACAGTTGCAGCACTCAAACGAACATTTATTCTCGTACTGATACTTTTTTGACTATCATTCTGAGGATGATTTGCGGCACTGATATGGACATTTGCGGCACTGATATTGACAGTTGCGTCACTGTTATGGATAGTTGCGGCACTGATATTGACAGTTGCGGCAAAGAATATGGACAGTTGCGGCACTGATATGGACAGTTGCGGCACCGATATGGACAGTTGCGTCACTGATATGGATAGTTGCGGCACCGATATGGACAGTTGCGGCACCGATATGGACAGTTGCGGCACCGATATGGACAGTTGCGGAAATGGAAATAGGATGAATCTAACCTATTTCCATGGCCGAGATAAGTTTGTTCAGTCAAACAGCCGATACATATGGTTGCGGCAATGGAAATAGGATGAATCTAACCTATTTCCATGGCCGAGATAAGCTTGTTCAATCAAATAGCCGATACATACGGTATCGGCCAATATAGAGTTGCGGCACTGATATGGACAGTTGCGGCACTGATATTGACAGTTGCGGCACTGATATGGATAGTTGCGGCACCGATATGGACAGTTGCGGCACCGATATGGACAGTTGCGGCACCGATATGGACAGTTGCGGAAATGGAAATAGGATGAATCTAACCTATTTCCATGGCCGAGATAAGTTTGTTCAGTCAAACAGCCGATACATATGGTTGCGGCAATGGAAATAGGATGAATCTAACCTATTTCCATGGCCGAGATAAACTTGTTCATTCAAATAGCCGATACATACGGTATCGGCCAATATAGAGTTGCGGCACTGATATGGATAGTTGCGGCACCGATATGGACAGTTTCGGCACTGATATGGATAGTTGCGGCACCGATATGGACAGTTGCAGCACTCAAACGAACATTTATTCTCGTACTGATACTTTTTTGACTATCATTCTGAGGATGATTTGCGGCACTGATATGGACATTTGCGGCACTGATATTGACAGTTGCGTCACTGTTATGGATAGTTGCGGCACTGATATTGACAGTTGCGGCAAAGAATATGGACAGTTGCGGCACTGATATGGACAGTTGCAGCACCGATATGGACAGTTGCGTCACTGATATGGATAGTTGCGGCACCGATATGGACAGTTGCGGCAGCGATATGGACAGTTGCGGCACCGATATGGACAGTTGCGGAAATGGAAATAGGATGAATCTAACCTATTTCCATGGCCGAGATAAGTTTGTTCAGTCAAACAGCCGATACATATGGTTGCGGCAATGGAAATAGGATGAATCTAACCTATTTCCATGGCCGAGATAAGCTTGTTCAATCAAATAGCCGATACATACGGTATCGGCCAATATAGAGTTGCGGCACTGATATGGACAGTTGCGGCACTGATATTGACAGTTGCGGCACTGATATGGATAGTTGCGGCACCGATATGGACAGTTGCGGCACCGATATGGACAGTTGCGGCACCGATATGGACAGTTGCGGAAATGGAAATAGGATGAATCTAACCTATTTCCATGGCCGAGATAAACTTGTTCATTCAAATAGCCGATACATACGGTATCGGCCAATATAGAGTTGCGGCACTGATATGGATAGTTGCGGCACCGATATGGACAGTTTCGGCACTGATATGGATAGTTGCGGCACCGATATGGACAGTTGCAGCACTCAAACGAACATTTATTCTCGGCGTGTCGTCTTAGACCCCGAACGACCTACGACTTTCGTCCGGCTTCGCACGCAGTGCGCATGCTCAATCGACTCCACCTCCAACTCCACCCGCACGAGGGTAGAAAAGGATCAGCTGTTGTGTGTGTTGACTTTGTCTATTAGACTTGAAGTGTTTTGACAGAGTGAATTTTTTCCATTTTAAACAATTGTGAAATATTTCAGGATTCTTGTTTTTTAATGTGTGTGATATTTGAACTGAAAATTGTTTACTCTTTTATTCCAAAAACAAACCCATCATACATCTTGTTGTTCAACTTTTGCACACAACTCCACTGCATTTGCTAATTGCTCTCTTCTTTTCAGTTTGGCAATTTACCGGCAACAAGTTCTTCACCAATCACATGTCATCACCACAAATAAGTTGTATTTTTTAAACTAAGTCTACATTTCATGAAAGTAACTGCATATGCAACAAACGTCACTTCATGAATCTGGATTCATTTTACATCTCTTCAAAATAATTGCTCAATTCAATTGAAATAAGTTAATAAACAAGCGTTTGATTATAATTTTACGTTTTTTGTAATATTTTTAAAGCTTGCGTTCGTGAATGCTGAATACTTATGTCGCCAACTCTTAAAAATGTTTGCATTATTGCAAAACAGTCTGTGTTATTGTGCCCAGTTTGTTGTAGTTTGAGTGAACCATTCATTCTCTTGTTTTTTAATCAAAGTGTCGAGTGAACCACTAGATCCATTCACCTGCATCTTCTTGTGCTTCAGTCAATTTGAGTTACTTGTGACTCGATCCATCAATTCAATATTGGAGAGGGTCGAATACGAATCATACGCAGACAATTTTTTGCACGATCGTGAGTGTTGTGTGTGTAAGTACCACCAGTTGCATGCAGTGGCACCTGTGCTCTCCTACCCCTCACCCTTCATACTCAGTTGAACACATTCGCCTACAGTCACGTTGTGTGCGAGTTGAGCTTACAGGGTAAATAACGATTCTTGCTCACTGTCTTCTGAACTCGTTCTCATAAGACAATCATAACAAAAAGTCAAATTGAAGAATATGATCCAACAACAGCATTGTAACATCTAACCAGCCCATCAAGCCCACCAATCACCATGACACCAATCTTAATTGGTACATTTGTCGTGACTTTTTGGACCGCATGAAAGAGGATGCAAAACGAGATGGAATTCAATTCTCAGCTGGTTGAGTCCCGTTTGCGCTATTGAAGAGGAAATTGAGGAATTGTGGAATTGACATTGTGACATTGTGCATATTTTATATTTAAACAATCGTTGAATATTTTAGGTTTTCTTGTTTTTTATGATGTGTATGTGATATATGAAGTTAAAATTGTAACCTAAAGCTCTTCATTACAAGACCATCTTACATTTTGGTGTTCAACTTTCGCACTCAACTCCACTGCAATTGCATTCTTCCTCAGTTTGTTGATAACAATAAGTCAACAAATGCATCACCAATCTCAATGTCATCATCACCTCAAATGGATAATAATTTAATGAAATTCTTTGTCTGAAAGCATCTGCATATGCAACAAACGTCACTTTATAAATATAGATTCACATAAATTTATATCTCTGCTGAATTATTACGTAATATTAAAAACATATATTTTTATTCAAATTATAAAATATAATTCAAGTAAACAAAACTTATTTTCATTTTGCCGCAAACCATTGTTCACCTTTGACTTTATATTTAAGCGTTCTTCTTTCACTTGTGCACTGTATAATGTGTCCATCACTTTATAGTTAATAAAAATGTTAAGTTTTAATTTAAATAAACTCAATGAAATCCAATAAAAAAAATTTCTTTGTTAATTCTTTATGCTTAATTATCATTTTGCAATTCTCATTCTGTAAATGTGATTTGTATTTTTGTAAATGTTCAAACAATAAAATTGTTATAATTTTTCAAGTCAATTCAATGTTGCTTTCGTGAATGTTCCATACTTTTGCCTCCAAAAAATTCTTGAGAATTGTACGCAATGTAAATTTTATGGTTACGAATGTCAGTAATGTCTCAGATGTTTTATAGTACTAATAAAATGCGTTCAAAAAGAATATTTTATTTTTGTAGTGTATCGTTAAGCCAAGTAGTAGTTGAACTTTCTAAACGGACTGTAGTAGCAGCATTGCACTGTGAAAATGATCTCTCTCGTTGTTTGTATACATTTTTCTACTGTCCAGTGGACATGTCCACCCTCGCGCGCGAATGCAATCACATGGTTTGTACTAGCGGCTCGGTCTACTGCACAAACATCACTCAATCCTTTGTCTTGTTAGTGTGAGACTGTGTGTTGGTGTTGTAGTGTGAAACATCATAACAAACTAACCATCGATCCAACTTTGCGCTTAACGCATAATCCATCTGTTGTTACATCAAATTTGTGTGTGTGTTGTTTGCTTCATTCTTTTTCGTGACTTATATTATTATATTTATAAAGCGTGATGATCGTTTAGCAATAACTATGGAATCAACCGATAAATTTACATGTGAAATTTGTCCTGACAAGACATATAATGTGAAAAAAAGCTTCCAACAACATATGCGCAAAGCTCACAACACTTATCAAAGTAAGTTCATATGATGAATTGATTTATGATTATTTATGTTTAAATCCATTTTAACTTATTTAAATCAGAGGATATGTGTGAAAAACCAAAAGACTATATTTGTAATGTTGATGGCTGTAGACATTCCTATGTTGACAAATCTGGTCTAAACAAACATTTATCTGCCAAACATGGGATTGATAAAAGTTAGTACAAATCATTTTTATTTATTATTTATTAATTTAATTATTATTATTTTGTAGATTCAGATTCCCGGCTTAAATGTCATTTATGCCCAGGGACATACAAAAATCGAAATTCTTTGAACAAGCATATTCGCAAAATGCATACTCAAAGTGATGAGGATCACACATCTAATCACAATGGGATCGAATCATCAAGTAATGAACAGCGAGAAAGTAATGAAGTTGTTGATACATCGGAATTCATTGACATAACTGAAGATGAACAATTGCCTTGTTCAAAGGGTAAGATTTATATTATTGTTTTAATTTCAAAACTAAAATATCCTATTATTCTAGCTTTTGTCAGAAAAAAGAAATCATCAAATAGATGCAGTCTTTGTGCAAGAAGTTTTCCAACTGCGACTGGCCTTAATACTCACAGAAGAAGAGTTCATTCGGTTTATATGAAATCATCTCGATTTACTTGTCCGGATTGCAAACAATCACACGGATCTCGAGAGCAATTTCACAAGCATATCAAAATTGCACATGAATGTACAATTACCACGAGTACAATTGTTTTTCATACATATGACGGTATTTTGTTTTACTGTGTATTAAAATTCACTAATATTCAACTAATTATTTTAGATTTTTCTAAATGGAAAAAGCAAGAAGAAATGTCAACCAATTCATTTTATTGCATTAAAGAAAAAACGAAATTCCTTATCTGGCTTGACTATTTTTTATTGTTGCAACAAGTCTGGTTATTTTAAATCTAAGAGCAAAGGCAACAAAGATCGTGATTCTCGCAAAATGAATGCTTTGTGTCCATCCCGAATTAAAGTCACCATTCCTGTCAACACCACAGAATATCACGTTGTCCTTACTAAACCACATTTTGGCCATTCTATTGATTCGATTGACATTAATTTACCTGAAGAAGATTACAATGAGATTGTTTCGGAATGTCTCTCTAATCCAACTTCGAGTGCAACGTCAATCTACAAAAATTTGTTTCGTAAATGGAATGCCGATACATCGTCTGTTCAAAAGATCTCGCGTAAACATTTGATCACCCAAGATGAGGTTAGCCGAATAAAGCGTTCACTTGATGAAACTCGCAAGCTCAATGACATGGAAGCAGTTCAATATCAAATCGAGAAACATAATGATGTGATCATTTTGAACGAACAAAAGGACGGAAATATTAAACTGGTTATTATGACAGAAATGCAACGTGAACTTTTCAAAAAATTTGCACATGACTGTGTATTCATTGACACCACGTTTAACTTAAACGACTACAAAGTAGATCTAACTGTGCTGATGGTGTACGATTTGGAAAAGTAAGTTATAAGTAAATTGAAAATATTTAAGTGTCATAAATTCATTCATTTTATTTAGACGAGGAAAGCCAGTGGCTTATTATTTGACAAAAGGTCAATCCGAAATTGATTTTCAACCTTTTTATCGAGCAATTCTAAAGACATGCGGTTCTGTCGATGTTGATGCCTTTGTCTCCGACATGGCAAACGCTTTCTACAATGCATGGACTAATGTTATAGGCAAACCAAAACATCAGACTTGGTGCGGATTTCATGTTGTTCATGCTTGGCGACTACATATTGGTAAAATCAGGGACACCAAACAAGTTCTTCTCGACAACGCGACCAACAAAGACTTTATCTCTGCTAAATCACATCGAGATACTATTATGTCATTATGCAGAGCTTTGCGAGAAGCATCGATTCCTAAAATTCACGATCGCATCTATTCCAAGTTGAAGGAATATTTGAAAGTTCATGGGGAGAAACATCCTGCAATCAAAGAATTTGACGAGTAAGTATTCGCACATCAACCAATATACGTATAGTGTTATTAATGAATTTATTTTTAGTTATTTTCACAAGAAGTACTACAATGACAAACGTAAACCTCTTTGGTGTTTTACATATCGCCACTCCATAAAACGAGCACCAAGTCATAATTGCTACTCTGAGGCTGCAAATAAGTAAGATAAATTCTTTTTAACTTCGTCTTCTTAAAAATTGCTAATTTTAGGAGATTCAAATATCGAGATCTTGGTGGAGAGAAAATACATCGATTAGCAGATTGCATCAATGAAATTATTCGATCTCAAACTTTACTTGAGCTTGAATGGCGACGAGACATTTGCAGGAAGAGAAGGGTTGGGAAAATAGTCCGAGAGAAAAAGAAAATTTCCGATGACCATATAAAAGGAATGGAAATCAATGAAGTTCTTACTAGAATTGCCGTAGACCATTTTCAAGTACCTTCTCAAGAACACGATGATGTCTCGTATGATGTTCGACGTAAATCTGATAATTGTCCTTGTTTGATTAAATGTAAGGTATGTCACGTGTGTGTCCACACTTATTCCTGCACATGTACTCACTACTTGAAAGAAAACTTGTGCAAACATATCCACTTTACAATATCAGTATTGAAAGAGCTTGAAGTGAATCGCAAAACCGAACATTGTACCGAACCGCAACAGTTTGTTCCTGAAATGGAAGTTCAGCCATACAATGCATTCAACGACTCGGACATTGACAATGGTGGTTACAGTGATGATTTCTCAGATGAAGAACAAGAAAATTCTCCGGAAAATGGTCAAGTACGCCAAGTTCATGTTGATAGATCTACTGAAGTTGATAAATATAGAAAAGCATTTAAGAAGCGAACTTCAAATGTCTTGAGAGAACTTGAATCTATCAATAATCCTAAAATTGATAAATTAGCAAACAATCAAATGATTCAACTTCAAAAAATGATTGGTGCTATTAAACAGAATGAAGTGAAGAAATTGAAGCTTGAAGTTGATCAAAAGGAAGCTAATGCCATACGATTCAAAACACAGAGAGAAAGATACAATTAATTAATTTGCCTATTAATCATTTTAACTTGTGTATTGGTCGGACTTGTGCGTTTGTTAATAAAACTTGTATTGATTAGTTATATCATAAACCCAATGTTTTTGTTAGAAATATGATCATTGATTAATATAATGGTCACGACAGGTGATGTACAAATTGTCTATCTTGGAACAGTAAAGTTATATAGTTGGTGTATAAGTAGCACCGTATCCAAGAGGAAAATCTTATTTGATTTTACATACACAATATCACAGATTTACTAAACACACAACGAGCACATTTACATAACAAATTCAATTTGAACAATCCTCAAATGAGGATGACGTTTAAAAAACGCAAGTCAGAACACCAATTTGATTTGCATGTTTACATTGTACTGGACTATTCAAAGTAGCGGCTATTGCACGTTGCTACGGGCGTTCAGAAAGAAAGCTATCACAAGGCTACTCAAAACAGTACTGTAGAAGTGACTTACATGTTGTACGCACTGCCAGGGTAGTGGCACTGTCACAGTTGCACAATATACACACGCTCACACAGACGCAAACAGATGAACAGTCGACAGAACGAATAGAATGTCCATCTAACACAGTCTGCATAACTACTGAATGGGGACTGCACTGCGCGAAAGCCGGACGAAAGTCGCAGGTCGTTCGGGCTCTAAGAGGACTCGCTTATTCTCGTACTGATACTTTTTTGACTATCATTCTGAGGATGATTTGCGGCACTGATATGGACATTTGCGGCACTGATATTGACAGTTGCGTCACTGTTATGGATAGTTGCGGCACTGATATTGACAGTTGCGGCAAAGAATATGGACAGTTGCGGCACTGATATGGACAGTTGCGGCACCGATATGGACAGTTGCGTCACTGATATGGATAGTTGCGGCACCGATATGGACAGTTGCGGCACCGATATGGACAGTTGCGGCACCGATATGGACAGTTGCAGGAAATGGAAATAGGATGAATCTAACCTATTTCCATGGCCGAGATAAGTTTGTTCAGTCAAACAGCCGATACAGTATGGTTGCGGCAATGGAAATAGGATGAATCTAACCTATTTCCATGGCCGAGATAAGCTTGTTCAATCAAATAGCCGATACATACGGTATCGGCCAATATAGAGTTGCGGCACTGATATGGACAGTTGCGGCACTGATATTGACAGTTGCGGCACTGATATGGATAGTTGCGGCACCGATATGGACAGTTGCGGCAACGATATGGACAGTTGCGGCACCGATATGGACAGTTGCGGAAATGGAAATAGGATGAATCTAACCTATTTCCATGGCCGAGATAAGCTTGTTCAATCAAATAGCCGATACATACGGTATCAGCCAATATAGAGTTGCGGCACTGATATGGACAGTTGCGGCACTGATATGGATAGTTGCGGCCCCGATATGGACAATTGCGTCACCGATATGGACAGTTGCGGCACCGATATGGACAGTTGCGGCACCGATATGGACAGTTGCGGCACCGATATGGACAGTTGAGGCACTCATACGAACAGTTATCCTCGTACTGATACTTTTTTGAGTATCAGTCCGAGGATGAGTTGCGGCATTGATATGGACAGTTTCGGCACCGATATGGACAGTTGCGGTAATGTTATGGACAGTTGCGGCACTGATATGGATAGTTGCGGCACCGATATGGACAGTTGCGGCACCGATATGGACAGTTTCGGCACCGATATGGACAGTTGCGGCACCGATATGGACAGTTGCGGCACTGATATTGACAGTTGCGGCACTGATATGGATAGTTGCGGCACCGATATGGACGGTTGCGGCCCGATATGGACAATTGCGTCACCGATATGGACAGTTGCGGCACCGATATGGACAGTTGCGGCACCGATATGGACATTTTCGGCACTGATATTGATAGTTGGGGCACCGATATGGACAGTTGCGGCACCGATATGGACAGTTGAGGCACTCATACGAACAGTTATCCTCGTACTGATACTTTTTTGAGTATCAGTCCGAGGATGAGTTGCGGCACTGATATGGATAGTTGCGGCCCCGATATGGACAATTGCGTCACCGATATGGACAGTTGCGGCACCGACATGGACAGTTGCGTCACCGATATGGACAGTTTCCGGCACTGATATGGATAGTTGCGGCACCGATATGGACAGTTGCAGCACTCAAACGAACATTTATTCTCGTACTGATACTTTTTTTGACTATCATTCTGAGGATGATTTGCGGCACTGATATGGACATTTGCGGCACTGATATTGACAGTTGCGTCACTGTTATGGATAGTTGCGGCACTGATATTGACAGTTGCGGCAAAGAATATGGACAGTTGCGGCACTGATATGGACAGTTGCGGCACCGATATGGACAGTTGCGTCACTGATATGGATAGTTGCGGCACCGATATGGACAGTTGCGGCACCGATATGGACAGTTGCGGCACCGATATGGACAGTTGCGGAAATGGAAATAGGATGAATCTAACTTATTTCCATGGCCGAGATAAGTTTGTTCAGTCAAACAGCCGATACATATGGTTGCGGCAATGGAAATAGGATGAATCTAACCTATTTCCATGGCCGAGATAAGCTTTGTTCAATCAAATAGCCGATACATACGGTATCGGCCAATATAGAGTTGCGGCACTGATATGGACAGTTGCGGCACTGATATTGACAGTTGCGGCACTGATATGGATAGTTGCGGCACCGATATGGACAGTTGCGGCACCGATATGGACAGTTGCGGCACCGATATGGACAGTTGCGGAAATGGAAATAGGATGAATCTAACCTATTTCCATGGCCGAGATAAGCTTGTTCAATCAAATAGCCGATACATACGGTATCGGCCAATATAGAGTTGCGGCACTGATATGGACAGTTGCGGCACTGATATGGATAGTTGCGGCCCCGATATGGACAATTGCGTCACCGATATGGACAGTTGCGGCACCGATATGGACAGTTGCGGCACCGATATGGACAGTTTCGGCACCGATATGGACAGTTGCGGCACTGATATGGATAGTTGCGGCACCGATATGGACAGTTGCGGCACCGATATGGACAGTTTCGGCACCGATATGGACAGTTGCGGCACCGATATGGACAGTTGCGGCACTGATATTGACAGTTGCGGCAAAGATTATGGCCAGTTGCGGCACCGATATGGACAGTTGCGGCACCGATATGGACAGTTTCGGCACCGATATGGACAGTTGCGGCACCGATATGGACAGTTGCGGCACCGATATGGACAGTTGCGGCACCGATATGGACAGTTGCGGAAATGGAAATAGGATGAATCTAACCTATTTCCATGGCCGAGATAAGTTTGTTCAGTCAAACAGCCGATACATATGGTTGCGGCAATGGAAATAGGATGAATCTAACCTATTTCCATGGCCGAGATAAGCTTGTTCAATCAAATAGCCGATACATACGGTATCGGCCAATATAGAGTTGGGCACTGATATGGACAGTTGCGGCACTGATATTGACAGTTGCGGCACTGATATGGATAGTTGCGGCACCGATATGGACAGTTGCGGCACCGATATGGACAGTTGCGGCACCGATATGGACAGTTGCGGAAATGGAAATAGGATGAATCTAACCTATTTCAATGGCCGAGATAAGTTTGTTCAGTCAAACAGCCGATACATATGGTTGCGGCAATGGAAATAGGATGAATCTAACCTATTTCCATGGCCGAGATAAACTTGTTCATTCAAATAGCCGATACATACGGTATCGGCCAATATAGAGTTGCGGCACTGATATGGATAGTTGCGGCACCGATATGGACAGTTGCGGCACCGATATGGACAGTTGCGGCAATGGAAATAGGATGAATCTAACCTATTTCCATGGCCGAGATAAGTTTGTTCAGTCAAACAGCCGATACATATGGTTGCGGCAATGGAAATAGGATGAATCTAACCTATTTCCATGGCCGAGATAAGCTTGTTCAATCAAATAGCCGATACATACGGTATCGGCCAATATAGAGTTGCGGCACTGATATGGACAGTTGCGGCACTGATATGGACAGTTGCGGCACTGATATGGAAAGTTGCGGCACCGATATGGACGGTTGCGGCACCGATATGGACAGTTGCGGCACCGATATGGACAGTTGCGGGAAATGGAAATAGGATGAATCTAACCTATTTCCATGGCCGAGATAACTTATATAAAATAATTCTTAATTCTTACAGTTGCGGCACCGATATGGACAGTTGCGGCACCGATATGGACAGTTGCGGCACTGATATGGATAGTTGCGGCACCGATATGGACAGTTGCGGCACCGATATGGACAGTTGCGGCACCGATATGGACAGTTGCGGCACCGATATGGACAGTTTCGGCACCGATATGGACAGTTGCGGCACCGATATGGACAGTTGCGGCACTGATATGAACAGTTCCGTACCGATACTTTTGACTAATTAGGTGATTGCGGCACCGATATGGACAGTTTCGGCACCGATATGGACAGTTGCGGCACCGATATGGACAGTTGCGGCACTGATATTGACAGTTGCGGCAAAGATTATGGACAGTTGCGGCACCGATATGGACAGTTGCGGCACCGGTATGGACAGTTGCGGCACCGATATGGACAGTTGCGGCACCGATATGGACAGTTGCGGCACCGATATGGATAGTTGCGGCACCGATATGGACAGTTGCGGAAATGGAAATAGGATGAATCTAACCTATTTCCATGGCCCAGATATGGACAGTTCCAGGCAAACAGCCGATACATATAGTTGCGGCAAATGGAAATAGGATGAATCTAACCTATTTCCATGGCCGAGATAACTGTTCCATCAAATAGCCGATACGGATAGTATCGGCACCAATATATAGTTGGGCACCGATATGGACAGTTGCGGCACTGATATGGACAGTTGCGGCACTGATATGGATAGTTGCGGCACCGATATGGACAGTTGCGGCACCGATATGGACAGTTGCGGCACCGATATGGACAGTTGCGGAAATGGAAATAGGATGAATCTAACCTATTTCAATGGCCGAGATAAGTTTGTTCAGTCAAACAGCCGATACATATGGTTGCGGCAATGGAAATAGGATGAATCTAACCTATTTCCATGGCCGAGATAAACTTGTTCATTCAAATAGCCGATACATACGGTATCGGCCAATATAGAGTTGCGGCACTGATATGGATAGTTGCGGCACCGATATGGACAGTTGCGGCACCGATATGGACAGTTGCGGCAATGGAAATAGGATGAATCTAACCTATTTCCATGGCCGAGATAAGTTTGTTCAGTCAAACAGCCGATACATATGAGTTGCGGCAATGGAAATAGGATGAATCTAACCTATTTCCATGGCCGAGATAAGCTTGTTCAATCAAATAGCCGATACATACGGTATCGGCCAATATAGAGTTGCGGCACTGATATGGACAGTTGCGGCACTGATATTGACAGTTGCGGCACCGATATGGATAGTTGCGGCACCGATATGGACGGTTGCGGCCCGATATGGACAGTTGCGGCACTGATATGGATGGTTGCGGCCCCGATATGGACAATTGCGTCACCGATATGGACAGTTGCGGCACCGATATGGACAGTTGCGGCACCGATATGGACAGTTTCGGTACTGATATGGATAGTTGCGGCACCGATATGGACAGTTGCGGCACCGATATGGACAGTTGCGGCACCGACATGGACAGTTGCGGCACTCATACGAACAGTTATCCTCGTACTGATACTTTTTTGACTATCATTCTGAGGATGATTTGCGGCACTGATATGGACATTTGCGGCACTGATATTGACAGTTGCGTCACTGTTATGGATAGTTGCGGCACTGATATTGACAGTTGCGGCAAAGAATATGGACAGTTGCGGCACTGATATGGACAGTTGCGGCACCGATATGGACAGTTGCGGCACTGATATGGATAGTTGCGGCACCGATATGGACAGTTGCGTCACCGATATGGACAGTTGCGGCACCGATATGGACAGTTGCGGCACTGATATGGACAGTTGCGGCACTGATATGGACAGTTGCGGCA
The DNA here is from genome assembly GCA_023373905.1 of Rhizoglyphus robini. Classification (NCBI taxonomy): domain Eukaryota; kingdom Metazoa; phylum Arthropoda; class Arachnida; order Sarcoptiformes; family Acaridae; genus Rhizoglyphus; species Rhizoglyphus robini. The sequence goes on from JAKIJQ010000197.1 coordinate 295,835, forward strand.
CTGATATGGATAGTTGCGGCCCCGATATGGACAATTGCGTCACCGATATGGACAGTTGCGGCACCGATATGGACAGTTGCGGCACCGATATGGACAGTTGCGGCACCGATATGGACAGTTGCGGCACCGATATGGACCAGTTTCGGCACCGATATGGACAGTTGAAAAAAAAAAAAAAAAAAAAAAAAAAAAAAGTTGCGGCACCGATATGGACAGTTGCGGCACCGATATGGACAGTTGCGGCACTGATATTGAACAGTTGCGGCACTGATATGGATAGTTGCGGCACCGATATGGACGGTTGCGGCCCGATATGGACAATTGCGTCACCGATATGGGCAGTTGCGGTCACCGATATGGACAATTACGTCACCGATATGGATAGTTGCGGCACCGATATGGACAGTTGCGGCACCGATATGGACAGTTGCAGCACTGCATACGAACAGTTATCCTCGTACTGATACTTTTTGACTATCATTCTGAGGATGATTTGCGGCACTGATATGGATCTAACCTATTTGCGGCACTGATATTGACAGTTGCGTCAAAGCCGATATGGACAGTTTCGGCACCGATATGGACAGTTGCGGCACCGATATGGACAGTTGCGGCACTGATATGGACAGTTGCGGCACTGATATGGACAGTTGCGGCACTGATATGGATAGTTGCGGCACCGATATGGACAGTTGCGGCACCGATATGGACGGTTGCGGCACCGATATGGACAGTTGCGGCACCGATATGGACAGTTGCGGCACCGATATGGACAGTTGCGGCACCGATATGGACAGTTGCGGCACCGATATGGACAATTGCGTGCACCGATATGGACAGTTGCGGCACCGATATGGATAGTTGCGGCACTGACATGGACAGTTGCGGCACTCATACGAACAGTTATCCCGTACTGATACTTTTTTGACTATCATTCTGAGGAGATTTGCGGCACTGATATGGACATTTGCGGCACTGATATTGACAGTTGCGTCACTGTTATGGATAGTTGCGGCACTGATATTGACAGTTGCGGCAAAGAATATGGACAGTTGCGGCACCGATATGGACAGTTGCGGCACCGATATGGACAGTTGCGGCACCGATATGGACAGTTGCGGCACTGATATGGATAGTTGCGGCACCGATATGGACAGTTGCGGCACCGATATGGACAGTTGCAGCACTCATATGAACAGTTATCCTCGTACTGATACTTTTTTGACTATCATTCTGAGGATGATTTGCGGCACTGATATGGACAGTTGCGGCACTGATATGGACAGTTGCGTCACCG